>BDSI01000033.1:856816-1080361 GCA_003117195.1 Eudorina sp. 2006-703-Eu-15
ATCGCGGAGGGGATGGGGGCGGTGTTGTCAGGTGTCGGCTGTCAGGTGTCTAGGGTTGGAAGGTAGTTGGGTGCTGATTGGTTGGAGGCAGGGAAGCGGTATTGACAGCGGAGGCGCCGGGTGGGTGACAAAGGTGTCCGACACCACACGGGCTGCCGCCAGCCCGTGTGCGCAGCAGCTAAGGACCTGACCACGCGAGGAACAGTCGGAGAGGGGTCCGAGGGGCATCCGCCGCTCGTCGCCCTCCGGCCCCTCTGTCGTCCTTTCGCCTCCGTGCCGTTGTCGCTCCGCTCCGCTCACCTTGTGTACGCCCCGGGCTGGGTCGGGCTCCCCCCCTGGACCGGACCGGGCCGGGCACAGGAGCTGAGCAGCATCCTGGAGCGGCTGCCGCACCCGTCCAACGCCCGGGAGGTGACGGAGGACCCGGAGTTTGAGGAGCTGAGGCGCGCCAAGCTGATGGAGCGGGAGGGCAAGCGGACGGGGGCCGAGCGCGCTGAGCAAAAGCAGCAGCAGCAGCAGCAGCAGCAGGAGGAGGGGGAGGAGGAGGCGCGGCCGCTGCGGAAGCGGCGGCACAGCGACCACGGCGAGGCGGCGGATGAAGACGAGGAGGGCGACGAGGGCGCTGGGACAGAGGAGGAGGAGGAGGAGGAGGCGGAGGGTGTGGATGGAGATGGAGAGGAGGACGAAGATTCCGAGGGTGAGGCCGGCGGCGATGACGCCGAGGCGGCCGACGAGGAGGAAGAGGAGGCGGGCGCGCCGCAGGCGGAGGAGCAGGAGCAGGGGCAGCAAGGGGGGCCGCAAGGGGGGCAGACCAAGAAGAGGAGGAGGGGGCCCCAGATGCAGACGTTTGTGTTCTCGGCGACGCTCACTCTGCCGCTGTTCCTCAAGAAGCGCCTGCGCCGCGGCGGCGGCGGCGCGGGCGGCGGCGCCGCCACCCTGGAGTCCCTGATGGACCGGGTGCCCTTCCGTACATCGCCGCCCCCCAAGGTGGTGGACTTGACGCCGCAGCGCCGCCTGGCGGATCGGGTGGTGGAGGCGGCGGTGAGTGTGTGAATGGACGTACGGATGTACGGATGAACGAATGTGCGAATGGATTACTTTATAAGTGGGGGGGGCCGGCAGCGGAATCCTGTTGGGACGGGCCCCTCTCTGAACGCGCGCGCAACGCCTTGACGCCCGGCGGGAGGGATCCCTGGCGTTGGATCCCGCGGCTTCAGTGAAGTTTTCCACCCAACTCTTCGGCCCCCGCGGGTCAGGCCCCCCCTGAACCCCCCAAGAGGGGACATTGGGCGAACGCCGGGGACCGCGGTGCCCGGGCGGCGTCTGCGATGGCTGCGGGCTTTAGGTCTCCGTCCGCCTTCGGTGGCTTGGTAGGATACGAGGGCGTCAGCTGGCCCCGCACGGCCGCATCCTGGGGCACGGCCCCCGAGCGGTGCGACCGGATCTCTCCCTCCTTGCCTGCCCTTGCGTGTCCTCCCCCACTCCCCCGGGCGGGGCACCTCACCTTGCGCTTCATTTCCTGCCCTGTGAGGCGTTTTTCATTCGGCCCCACGCCACCCCACCCCAACCTCATCCCGCCCCCGCCCCGTCCCACCCCACCCCACTTCAACCTGCAACCCCCCCCCCGTCCAGGTGAGCTGCCTGGAGGACGAGCGCGACGAGGTGCTGTACTACCTGCTGGCCGCCCACCCGGGTCGTACCTTGGTGTTCGCCAATGCGGTCAGCGCCATCCGACGGGTGGCGGCGCTGCTGCAGGCGCTGGGGCTGCCCGCGGCGGCACTGCACGCGCAGCAGCAGCAGCGGCAGCGCCTAAAGGTACGTGGTACGACACACGGGTACGGGGCCGTACAGGACGTGGTAGCAGCGTTGAAACGGCGTTGATGCGACTGCCGAGAGCGGGGGCCGGGGGCCGGGGACGTGGGCGTCGTGCAGGGCAACACGGCTCATGCGGCCTCAGCTGCGTAGCTTCTCCCCCAAACGGTGCGCCGCACCTCGGCTGTTCGCCGCGACGGCTCGAGGCCCCCATGACGGACGGACGGACGGACGGACTCACCTGGCGTACGGCTTTCCGTTGAGCCGTGCGGGGTATACCGGGCACGGGCACCCAGGTCAGGACCCGGCATCCCCACCCCTCCACCCTTGCGGCCCCACTTCTTGGCTCCCAAACCCACGGCCGCTTAACCCCATGGTTGTCTACCAATTTTCCTAAACTCCCAACCGCCAACCGCCCTCCTGCAGTCCCTGGACCGCTTCAAGGCCCGGCCTCACTCCATCCTGGTGGCCACTGATGTGGCGGCCCGGGGTCTGGACATCCAGGATGTGGCGACCGTGATCCACTACCAGCTGCCCGCATCGGCGGACACGTACATCCACAGGTGGGGGCACCGGGGAATTGCTGGATCCGCTATAAGGACATAGAAGGACAAGGGACTGGAGCCGGACAAGGGAGGGGAGGGACCTTCACTGCGGGTCCAGCAACCCCTACCCTTACCCCCTCCCCCCCAATCGTGGTCCCGGTGGTGGCGCCCCCGTTGGGACTACCTCCCGCTGCACAGGTGCGGCCGCACCGCCCGCGGTCTGGCGGGTGACGGCATCTCCATTGCCTTGGTGACCCCCCGGGAGGCGGCCAGGTTCTCAGGGCTGGCCCGGGTGCTGGGGAGGGACCTGCCGCCCGCCTTCCCAGTCGACCAGTCGCTCATGCCACAGGTACGGGAGTGTACGGCATTGTATGGTACGGGATGGACCCCGACGGGGGGGCGGGATGCGAGCGACGCGTGTATGGGCCCCGTGGGGTCGGAGGGGATGGGTTCAGGGCCGCTGTGGCGGGATGTGCCAAACAGACGGATTGTGGGCCATGTTGGGGGGGTCCGGTGACGGGCTTGCGGCGAATGCGGCTGCGGGTGCGGCTGCGGCTGCGGCTGCGGCTGCGGCTGCGGCTGCGGCTGCGGGTGCGGGTGCGGGTGGGGGTGGTCGGCCCTGGTGGGGATTGAGGGAGGAGGAGGGCGGACGCTGCCCGCGGAGGGAGGGAGGGAGGAGGGACGGGGGGCCATGTCCAGCGGTAGGGGTACAAGGCCCTCCTAAACCCTTAGCTCAAACCCTAATTGAGGCTTCCGCAGGGGTCCGTGATGGGCGGTGCGCGAGGCCCGGGCTCGGCGTGCGTCGTATTTACGGTCGTGTCATTGTCGTACCGTACTCCCGGGGGCCCCTGTTTCGCGCGCAGGTCCGCGCGCGTGTACGGCTGGCGATACGGCTGGACGAGATTGAGCGCAAGGAGCGCAAGCAGCGCGCGGAGACGACGTGGCGACGCTCCAACGCCAAGGTACGGCAAAGGGTGCCGTGCATGCGTCGTACATTAACCCAGCGGCGCGCGACGCTGGGACAGCGGAGGAGCGGTGCGGTGCGCGCTGCCACCTGCTGCCCGGAGGGGAGCGGAGCGACAGCCGTTCCCGTTCCTGTCACTGTCTCACTGACGAGCCGTCTCTCAGCAGTACCCTTACCTGCAGTCCTCCACCGCCTCCCAATCGAGTGGCAAGTGGCCCCCGCCCTTTCTCGGCCTCTGGCGATGTCCCGTTTCCCCATCCCTTGTTAAAACACAGAATAAAACGCACACAAATCAGTATTCTTAATCGCACACGCACGCACTCACGCACGCTAGTGTTGAGCACCACGGTCCTCTGGGCGGTCCTGGGAGGGTTCTCCAGCCCGCCAGCCGACGCCACATCCCATCACATCACAAATGTGGGCCCTACGTGCGGCAGGCTCTGGGGCTGGCGCTCAGTGACGACGAGGAGGAGGCCGCCGGCGACTCGGACGAGGAGGGCGGCGGACGCGGGGGCGGGGGCGGCAAGCGGCTCCGTAACGGGCGCATCGCGCGGCCCAGCGCCCAGGCGGAGGCGCTGCGGCAGCAGCTGGCGGCCCTGCTGGCGGAACCGCTGGCGCCGCGCATGAGCAGCAGGTGTGGGGGTGTGTGGGGTGTGGGGTGGGTGGGTGGGGGATGGATGGGTGGGTGGGTGGGGGTGGGTGGGTGGGGGGTGGAGTGGGGTGTTTAGCTAAGTTACCCTCCCGACACGGTTCAGGGGCCGAGTGGGTGGGTGGGTGGGTGGAGGTGGGGATGGAGGTGACATGGGCTCTGGCCTCTGGGCGGAGTGCAGGAGGGTGGGACCGGCGGCAGGTTGCCCCTTTATGATGATCTGTCGGATGACGAATACACGAGGGAAGCTGCGGGAAGGTGCAGGAAGGTTCGGGAAGCCACGGGGAGGTCTCCACACCAGGGTGGGGGCTGGGGCTGGGGCCGGTAGGGGGGCGCGGGCGGGGTTCTGCGCCTGTCTCTGATTACTGGCGGCACCTGATGGCCCGCCCGCTGCAGGTGATGATCGAACTAGGACCTCACCGTGCGGCTGCCCGGCGTGGGCAGCACAAACACAAACACAAACACAAAACACAAACACACGCACTCGCCCCCTCTCACTCGCCCCCTGTCAATCCACCCCGCAGGTACTTCACGGGCGGTCTGGCGGCTGCTCTGGCGACCCGCGTCAAGGAGCCGGCGGGCACTGGCGGCGGCGCCGCCGGCGCCAAAGCGGCGGCGGCCGCGGCGGCGGCGCCGCCGCCGCGCGGCAGCGAGGCTGCCGCGCCCGGCGCCGCCACGGCCGCCGTGCCCAAGGCCGTCGCCCTCGCCACCAAGCTGCACGAGAGCCGACAGACCGCTGCCGCCGCCGTCGCGGCGGCGAACCAACGGCGCAAGGCCAAGAAACTCAAGGGCGCCGCTGCCGCCGCTGCCGCGGCCGCCGCCGGCGCCAAGGGTGCCCGCGGCGGCAAGGGCCTGGATGCCCGGCTGCTCGTGAGCCGCAACGCGATGAAGAAACAGCGGCGGCAGGGCATGGTCGTAATCCCGCAGGCCTTCGGTCGGGACGCCGCAGCCCCCAACGCGCTTGAGGCGCTGCGGTCGCGCATGGCGGCGCTGGGTTCCGGAGCCGCCGCCGCGGCGGCGGCCGCCGTCAAGATTCCGACGGCGGGCGGCAAGCGGCGCGGCCCGGCGGCGGGCAAGAAGGACGGCCGGGGCGGCAAGGGGGGTGGTGGCGGGAACGAGGGCGGAGGCAGGGGGCGGAAGGCCAAGGGGCGGAAGGCCCGTCGGTAGGGGGAGGGCGTCGAAGAGGCGCCGCGAGGGTGGACTGGGCGGCAGGGGACTGGCCGGCGGAGGGGTGGGGGTGGGGGTGTGAGGCGGCAGGTGGGGGCGATGTCGGTGTCCCCGATAGCAGTTGGCTGGCGGGGACATCCCTCAGAGATTATGGGTGTGTGTGTGTGTGTGTGTGTGTGTGTGGGTGTGTGTGTGTGTGTGTGTGGGTGTGTGTGTGGGTGTGTGGGAGGGTAGGGAGCGGGGGGCGATGCGGTGAGATACCGCGCGGAATGGAAGTTGTGGGGGGTGGCGGCGCAGGACTGCCAGGGTGTGTAAAAGAAACAGGACAGTGTGTGTATGTATGGTCGGTGGCGTTTCATGATGTCCGGGATCCGCGGTTCGAAATGTATCCGGGATTTGCGATCCGGGATTCAGCCACCGAAGTTCAGGTAATGCTCTGCCGTGCTTTTGTGGTGAACTGAGTGCCCCCAGCGGCCTCCCAGCGAGGAATCAGATCAAGTAGTACGGCAGCGTGCGCCGTACAGGAGGATCCGTAGGTCGAGGGGGTCGTGAGCTGTGCCAGCGTCGAGGGGGGCGGAGGGCTGGCAGTCACGATGCGCGCGGCAACGCTGGCTCGCGCCACAAGTGGTGGGGTTCAACAGAGGGGCCTCGATCCTCGACGCTCGACGCAGCAACGCCGCCTGATCCGGGAACCCCGTGGCGGCAGCGACAACAGGTGTGCAGACCCATCCTCACCCAGCGCCAATGTGAATGAATGAATGAACGTTACATTGAATGTAACGACGGCAAGTTAATGAACGACACGAGATTATTGTCGTTTATGTCGAACAAAGCTGTGCGTTACAGTGAAGCAATACGCCCTCCATCGACCAGGGCGGGGGGCGCGGCGCCTCAAAACAGGTACCATCATCGGTGGAAGGCCATCCTGGTCAGTCCTGGTGTTTTAAAGCTGTCGCGGGGCGTACGGCATCCCAGCTCCCCCCTTCCCTGAACAGCAGACTACGCAGTATGGACCCGAGCCCCGGGTAACGCCGGGGAGCGACGATGGCCGCCGCCGTCCTCTGCACTCGGGAAACAGCTGACAAGGGGTTGCAGCGAGTCCCGGTGCATCGCTGCTGTAGGGTACTGCAGGGTCAGGGACCCAGGCCAGTTCACATGCACCAAACGAGTGTGTTCGGGTGCCCGAATGAACGTACGAGTGTATACGACTGGAATGTACTGCAGACCTCGATGGCCGTGGTCTGATCCCGATGCCGGACGGGTCCCGCATGCTGGCCAGGGGCAGGGGAGAAGGGGCGTAGAGGCGACCGGAGCGGCGGCGCGTGCGAGCGCGGGACGTTCAACCCGGTCTTCGCAGTCTGCGGAAGTGTCTCGACTGCCAAATCGTCCCCAACAGTGAACCAGCAATGCGATTCAGGCTCAGCGCTTCCCTGGTTTCTCGGAAATTCCCAGATGGGTTAAGAGCAATTCAACAAGGAGCATGATAGGAAATGGGCGCCGGGGCAGGGCAAGTGGGTTGAAATCGGCCTGGAGTGCTGGTGAAATCTAAATGTAAATATCTGCGAGGAATGTTGGTGTGGAAGAGGGTTTGCAACGCAGGTACTACGTGCCGCACTCGCGTAACTTGCCGCGCATCCTGAGCCTGTGACGGGCTCTTTGTTTTTCCGATTGGTCAATTACACAAAATATTTTACAGCGACGCTAAAAATCCTCTACTTTCCGCCAATGCGGCTCGATAAGCTGGCCTGCATACACTCCGGAACGACTGACGTGTCGCCGGCCGGATGAGGTTCCTGGAAAACCAACTTGAAAAAATGAAATGTGGGTTATACATTAATTCAATTCCCCGCATTACTCACCATTACGTGCATGTGCTGGACGCCTTCCTGCCGTTGGAATACTCTTGTACGGCATGTAAGTATTGTCGAGGTCGGACCGCACGCGCATTAGGTGTCTATCTCGCAAGTTTGGAAATATCTAGGTTGGTCCCCCAATACCCATGGCGAGTTAAAACGTTATTTTCATGGACAGGATAGAAAGCCCTCCAGCCAATTATTTACAGTATTAAGGCGAAGCCGTAAGGCGACAAAAAATTTACATGCCGTTCAATAGAGCAAAACGATAGACCTGACTTACTCGAAGCTATGGCGGAAGAAGACGTGTCGGTGGTCAATACTCCGTCGATAACGCGTGCGACGGCCGTGGTTGCAGCGGCCGACGAGTTGTCCGATCAGCCTCAGGAGCCTCCATCTCCCAGACCTCAGTATGCCCCTCTCAAAACGGAACCTTCGGCGGCGCCGCGCCGGCCGGCGTTCCTGTCCTGCAAATGGCCGGAGGGAAGCGATTGGTGCGTCGACCTGGCGGGCGAGCTGCAGGCCCTGGGCCTGCCGGTCGTGCACGATGCACGGCACAGGACGAAGCTGTACGACGTGGAGACCCAAATCCAGGACAGCAGCTGCGTTATTATGCTGGTGACGCCGGGGTTCTATCTGGGGCTCGCCAACAAGCCGCTCGGCAACAGGGCGCTCAAGGAGGTGCGCTGCGTGGGGGCCCACACGGGTCCCAGCCGCCCTCTGCTGTGAGGCCACTAACCGGCCAGGATCCCAGGCGCCGGGGCAGGGAGGGAAGCCGCCGGTCGGCGCGAGAAGCGCCGGCGCGGCTCCAGAGTCCGCAGCTGCCCGGGCGGCTCCTCGGGATTGCGGCGGGCCAGCCAGCCAGTCAGCCGGCCGGTGCCTGCAGTCCGTTCAACCGCACCGCCCCCTGGCGCCGTCCGAAGGGGCACAACCCACCCGACGACCCACCCATCCATCCGCACCCGCGCACACCATCGGCGACTTGCAAACCCCGTGGCAACCTTCCGGGCGATCCGTTGGACGGGGCAGTGCTGCAGGCCCTTCCGGTCCTTGGCCAGAAGGCTCCGATCCACAGGCGGCCCCCCCCTCAACTCATTCTCCCGTGCCGTACCTCACATCACGTCACACCACACCCGCACCACACTACGGGCGGGTTTCGATGCTAACGACACCACACCACACACCATGCGAGCAGCCAACCCGCCACCGCCTGCACCCACAGGTGAAGCTCGCGGTGCAGTACGGTAAACCACTGCTGGCGATCGTACACGCGTCGTACTGCGGCCAGAACCCGCTACCGTCTCTGACGGCGGCCCGGGAGTTGACGTCAGACGACGGCGGCGAGCCCCCCTGGAGCATTGAGGAGCTGTACAAGGTGGCGCGGGCACCCTCGGTCATCGTGTTCAAGGGCGGGGGTGAGTATTGTACGGCAATGTCGTGGATCTGGAGCCGGCCGAACCGTGGGATCGTGCAGAGGATGCGCGGGTTCACCACCCGGGTTCACCACGGCCAGGATCCCTCCCTCCTTCCCTAGCCGCTGACCGTTGATAATTGAACCGTTAACCGTTGACGTAGTTGGGCAACGTACGATTGGCGCTGACTCCTATATCGAGCTTAGCATACTGCCGCCAGCCGAGTTGAAACTAGCTTATGCCCTCTGGGCCCGTTGGATCTCGGATCCTCGGGACTGAAACGTCCCTCTTGTGACGGTTAAAGTGATCCTTTTCAACTGCCTGTCTCCGGTGTGCCGCAGATGGATTCGACGCCTACCAGCGCGAGGTGGTGCGGCAGGTGGGGGCCCTCGTCAGAGCGGCGGAAGCGCCGGAGGAGTCGGAGGGGAGGCGGACAGAGACGGGGACGTCCAGCGGCGCTGCGGCGGACGAGCAGGGCAGGTCGGCGGCCGCCACGCCGCGGCTCGGAGGCTCGGGGGGACCGCCGGCGGGCGAGGCGGCGGAAGCGGAGGAGAAGCGGCTGCGGGACATCCTCCGAGCCGCGGGGCTGTCCAAGTAAGTCCTGAGAACCCCCGCGGGCGCCGCCGGGAAGCAGCCGTGGCTTCGAACATGACTTGTTGGAGGGAGTGACGACCGGGCGCGGACGCGGGAACTGGCGCCCACAGAACCGGTACTCGCCAAACCGTTCAGTACCAGTGCGCAGCCGTACATGGGGCGCACACCGTTGGTGGTGTGTGTGTGGGGGGGGGAGAGGTAACGGGGGGAACGGTGGCGATGCTAGGGCCAGGTACCGCATCCGTAATTCAGTCGGTGTTTTTCTAGTGGCAAATCGCTGCATCCCATGAACCAAGTCATGGGGCCAGCTCTCGACGGGCTGTAGTGAGGACAGGCGGGAGCAAACTGAAAACATATAACTGGTACACAACACTGAACCCAAACGGAACCTCCAAAAGTTGAAAGGCGGTTGATGCTTGATGGGCGTGTCTGCGCGTGTCTGAATACGCGTGTGTGTGTGCGTGTGTGTGTGTGCGCACGTAGGAGGTTGCCTTCCCTTCTGGAGGGACGCATCCGTACGACGGAGGCGCTGCAGAGGGCGCTGCGGCGGGGTCGGCTGGCCGCCAAGCCGTACAACTGGCACGACAGCTGGATTCAACGCGCCAGCCAGGTGCTGGAGTCCTGGCCCGTGCTGAGCACCATGCCCGAATGGCTCCGCGCCGCACCGGAGGGCCTGGTGCCGCTGCTGGTGCCGCTGCTGGCGCAAGAGGAGCCGCGGGACTTTGACCGCGACGGCCGCCCGCGGCCGCGGCGCGGCGCGTTACCGCTGACGACCTCCCTGGACCTCGCGGCCCAGGGCCCCGTCGTCGTCGGGCCCCGCGGCGCCGCCGCGGTGGCGGCGATGGTCCGTGACGTCACCACCGCCGCCGCCGCCGCGGCGCGGCGGCGGCAGCTGCGGCAGGCCGTCAGCACAGCCGACGGCAGCGCCGGCAGCACCGGCAGCGGCGCGCCGCCGCCGCCGCCGCCGTTGTACGGCACCGCGACGACGGCGCTGACGTTGACGCGTGTTGACCTTAGCGACTGTGGACTCACCACTGCCAGCGCTGTGGAAGTGCTGGCGGCGGTGGTGTCGTGCCCATCAATCACCACGTTGCAGTTGGGCGGGAACGGCATCGAAGACGATCTGGCCGCGCCGCTGGAGGGCATCGCGCGGCGGGCTGCCGCCCTCGCGGGCGTCGTGGGCGCCGGCCGCTCGTCCTCACCGACGGGGCGTGCTGGCGGTGGGGTCGCCACCACCAGCACAGGCGGCGGCGGCGGCGCCCGCCCGCCTTCGACGGGCCTGCGCACACTGGGCCTCGACCGCAATTGCCTCACGGACGCCGGCGCGGCGGCCATAGTTGCCGTACTGTACGACTACCACGTGGGCGTGACTGCACTGGATCTCAGCGGCAACGCGGGCCTGGGCGCCGCCACGGCGGAGACGCTCGCGCGCGCGATGCGACCGCGCGCCGGAACCCATCGCCTGGCACGTGTGGGTATCGCCGATACCCACCTTGACGAGGCCGCCCTGGCGACCCTGCTGCCGGCTCTGCTGTCGTACAGCGGCGGCGCCGGCGGGAGCGGCGGTGACGGAGCTGCCACCGCCAATGATACGGCACTGGAGGAGCTGGACCTGTCGGGTACGACCGTCGACGCGGACGCCCTGGCGGCTCTGGCGGCGGCGGCGCGGCAGCCGGGGTACGGCGGTGGCCCACGGGTCATAAACCTCAATGGCGCGAACCTGCGCGTGCCGCCGCCCGGCCGGCGGTCGACAATGACCGCAGAGCCCAGCGGCATCGCCACCGCCGCCACCGCCGTCGCCGCCGCCAACGGAGGTCCCCATCAAGGCGGCGGCGGCGGCGGCAGTAGCACCAACATCAGCTCCCTGGCGGCGGCGCTGGTGTGTTCGTACAACATCGAGGAACTGCGGCTGGCGTGGACCGGGCTGACGGGGCCGGGGCTGCGGGCGCTGGTGTCGCGCCTGACAGCGGGCAGGATCCCGGGCTTCCCGCAGCAGCCCCAGCCGCTTACCCGGCTGTCCCTCCTCGACTTGACGGGCAACAAGCTGGGCCCCGAGGGCGTCGCGCTGCTGGGCGCGCTGCTGCCGGTCAACCTGCCGTCCCTGCGCCACCTCATCTTGGACGAGTGTGGTTTCGGAGGCAAGGAGCTTGGGTTGCTGGCGGGCGTGTTTGACGTGGCGCCGTGGGTCGTACAAGCGCTCCAGGGAGCCCTTGTACGGCTGCTGCCGGACGAGGTGACGGGCGGCGCCAGGGGGTCGTGGACGCAGCGCTTGGAGGACGCGGCGTGGGAGGGTCGGCTGCAGCCGCGCGTGTGTTTCGGTGAGGAGGCGGTGGCGGCGGCGGCGGCGGCGCTGGAAGGGCTGCTGCGCGGCTGGCTGGCGCTGGAGAACGGCGCCGTGGCGGCGGAGCTGAAGCGGCTGCTGATGCCGCCCGGGGCCGCCGCCGCGGCGGCGGCGGTGTTCGCGTCGCCGCACTCCATGGCGGCACGCAAGGCGGCGGCGGCGGTGGCGGCGGCGGGCGGGCCCAGCAAGCTGGCGGGACTGGGCTGCCTTGTCGTACATCCCGTGGTACGGCCTGTACTGGAGGCGCTGCGGCATCTGTGGGACGCCGTCAAGGTGGAGCAAGCGGCTTCGGCTGCTGCTGCTGCCGCCGCCGACGCGGCGGGGCCGAGCCCAAAGGGCCCAGCGCCACTGTCGTCACCGGAAGCGAAGACGGCGTTTCGGGCCCTGGATAACGCGTTCGTACATCTGAAGAGCTGCGCCGAGGTGCCCGGCCTTACCAGCCTGTCGCTGGCGCGCAACGGCCTCGCGATGGAGGCGGGTGCGCCGCTGGGGGCGGCGCTGTGCCTGTCGAGCGGTGTACGGCATCTGAGCCTGCGCGGCCTGCTGCAGCCGCCGCCGCCGGCGGCACCGGCTGGCACCGGCGCCGCCGCCGCGACGGCGGTGGCCGCCGCCGCCCAGGGCGGCCCACTGGGCGCCGCCGCTGCGGCGGCGCGCGAGGCGCGCGCGCTGCTGCGGCTGCTGTACCCCGCCGCCATCGGCGGCGGCGCAGCCGCCGGTTCGCCGTCTCCGCCGCCGCCGGCCCCGCCGCCGACGTCCGCGCATCGCTACCCGGTCCACCAGCCTTCCCTGAGCCCTTGGGCTGCCTCCGTAGGGCCCTCGAGTGCGTCCCCAAGCCGCCGGGTGACCCTAGACAACCTGAGGGATGCCACCGCCGACGGTACGGCAATGGAACAGGGGAGCCCCGTGGAACTGCAGTCCCCGCAGCAGCAGCACCAACAGCCGGGCCAGTCGTTCCTGCCCGGGTTGCGGTCCTTGGACCTAACGGATGCCGGCATCACGTCGCACAACGCCGGCCACCTCGCTGAGCTGGTGAAGCACTTCCCCTTCCTGGAGCAGATCGTCCTGGACTTCAACTCGCTGAGCAGCGTGGCCGGCGGCGCCGCTGCCGCCGCCGCCGCCAGCAACCACGCCAACGGCGGCACGTGGGACGGCAGCGCCGCCGGCGCCGCTGCGCCCGACTCGACGTCGGCGCTGTTTGCTGATCTGGCGGCGCTGCCGGCGCTGTCGTACGTTTCCCTGAACTACGCCTGTGACACGGGCGCCATGTTCGCCGTCGCTGACTACCTGCTGGGCCTGGCGTCGGTGCCGCCGCCGTCGTCGACGTCAACGTCCGGGGCGCCGCCGCCCCCGCAGGCCGCCGCGAACCTGCGCGTGCTGAGCCTGGTGGGCTGCCCGCTGGACACGCTGGTGGCTCGGCGGATGGCTCGCGCGCTGCTGCACAACACGTCACTGGCGGTGCTGCGGCTGGGCGGCGGAGATCCACCGGAGGGCGTAGGGCCCATCGGGAGTCGGGCGCTGGGGGAGGCGCTGACGTCACATCGGGGGCTGGTGGAGCTGTCGCTATCGGGAGTGGGACTGACGGACAACGCCGCGCGGGTGAGCGGGGTTCGGGAGTGAGTGTGGGGCATTTAGACGCGGAGGTACAGTAAGGGGGGTTCTGAGGGTTTGGGTTTGGCGATGGTGTGGGTTTGCCGGGTCAGGCTGCGTAGGGTGGGAGTAGGTTGGGCAGGCGCTGGCCAAGGGATAGGCATGCAGCCAGACGGGTTAGTTTGCGTAAAACATCCCTCGTTTATGGCCTACATTATTTCATGAGTCATGCCGGACAGAACCGAACCAACCCTGAAAGAATCCCAGGACGGGCAGGAATTGATGATACAAGGTAATGCGGGTGATGTTCTTCACGGCACGGTGCGTCGGGAACGCTCGGCTTGTTAGGTTTTCGGTCCAGGCCAGTGCAGGGAAAAGTTGCAGGAAGCGTTGCGGAGCGCAAGGTTCTCGTTTCTGCATGGCCTGCGACACTTAGCGCACGCAGTTCTCATGCTTAATTGCTTACAATGACCAAAGCGTGAAGCATGCTGAAAACGCAAAAAGTCGATGCAAACGATACCTTAGTACGACCGAGGAATCCTTATACTGACGTGAAGGCTTACAGTGCAGGTGGAGCATCAGTTACGGTACTTCAATGCAATCAACATCGAGAATAGCTTTCAAAGGTCGATAGAATACAGTAGCGAAAAAGTGTGTGGAACTTTGCGACGGAGATAGGTCACCTAATCACAACACGCTGAAAGTTCATTCACAAGAGGTTGTTGAGAATGGGTAAGTGTCTGGATATGAGTGCACTGCGTAGAGCGACATCGAAACGCGAGGGCAGTCCTGAGGTAGAAGGGACATCGCGGCGCTCATTTTCGTCCGATTCAAGGAAAGCCTTATCGATGTTGCAACCGCCTAACGATTCATGCTTTCAGCAATGCTTTGGGTCCATTTGTGGCTTGATTCGCATACCTCCCTGCTAATGAAGATGTGGAGCCCCTCAACAGGGAAGCCAAATTTGTTTGCTATCGACAGTCGCGAGGGAAGCAACTATAAGTACTACTTTCACGGCACGTGCAGCTTTAGTGCTTATGATGACACTCCAGACATCTAGCTGTCGAGCCAGGTCGCTGGCTAACCAGGCAGCCGCCCAGCCGAAATTCTTCGCGCAAGCACATTCTGGACACGGGATATCATTACCAGGATGGCCAAATGCACAGAGAAAGGGTCCCATCACTCCCTGCCGGTTCTTGCATAGCCCTAGCATCCCCCACCCCGGCTTTTCGGCTTCACCCTGTATGCATCGCACTCCCCACCCCTCTGCTGCGACCCACAGATGCTAGCGGATGCACTTCCGCAGCTCCCGCTCCTCTGCAAGCTTGATCTGAGCTACAACTCCCTCACCGGCTACGGCTTGGAATCACTTGCCGGGGCACTACTGGCCCGCAACCGCAACGCTGTCGGCGCTGCAGCTGAGAACAAGATGAACATGCAGGTGGGTTAGGTGCGAGTCAGTTGGTACGACAGCGACCCAACTGTGGGCGCTCGGCCGGGTTTGATTACGTATTATGGTTATGTTTCGCAATACAGTGTCTCTGTTCTGGGTGCGATTTCCTAGGTTAGGCATTTTGACAACCCCTTTCTAGCTGTGTAAAACTGTCGCTGTTCTCGCACCCTCCTCAGTGGCCACGATGCGCTGGTCTGGTCTGACCTGGTCTGTTGGTCCCTTGCAACCGTCACCGTACATCTCATTGATCCGTGCTGTCGGCCGTGACCCACCGCTTCTGAGCCCCCAACGACCGTTCCCCGGCTGCCGTACCGCAGATCTACGGCAACCGGGTATCCGAGGAGCTCGAGTCGCGCATCGCTGCGCTGTCCGTACCGGCGTCCATGACCCACGCGGCGGACCGCATGCCCAACGTCAAGCGGTACGGCGCGCCGCCGCCGTCACGGGGCGAGCCCGGCGGCGGCGGCTCCGGCGGCAGCCTCCATTTGTATGCCACGGGGGCCGCTGGCTACCGCGGCGCTGGGCCGCACTCCCGCGGCGGCGGCGGCGGCGGCGGCCTCGCGGCGCCGCCCAGCTTGGTGCCGCCGCCGACGCTCGTACGCGCCCCTGTCACGCGTCACGCGCCTCCGGTGACCGTACAGGCCAAGGGCCCGCGTTGCGCTAGCAGCCCGCCGCGCACGGTGCAGCACCCCGGCCTCGCGGCTGCGTTGGCTGCGGCGGCGGCGGCCGCCGCCGCCGCGGACCCATACCGGCCACTGGGCAGCGGCAAGGCGACGCTGCTGACGGCCATTCCGCCGCCGCCGCCGGCTCGTCGCGGCACCGGTCCGACTGCAAGCGAGGATGGCGGCGTCTGCGAGTCCGTTGATATGACGGGGCGCTGGGCCTACACTGCGACAAGTAAACTCACGAGGATCTATGGCGGCGGCAACGCGGCGGCGGCAGCGGCGGGGCCCCAGGGGTCAATGATCGACGCCAGCCGGCGGGGCAGCCCCGGCGGCGGCGGAAGCATCGCAGCGCTCCGGCCGGCGTCGTCCCCGTCGGCGGCGGTTCGATCTTCGATGCCGGCGCCCACCATGCGAACTTACGCACCGGGGTCGCCGTACGTCGCTGCTCTGGTCAACGCCGGGAACAACCCGCTGCTGAACGGCAACCGCAACCGGCCCACGGCCGGCAGCGCCTGCGCCGGAGACTCTTTCTCGCGGTCGTACTACGGGCCCGGCAGCGGCAGCGGCAGCGCGCTGCCGTCTGTACGGAAGCCCTCGCCTCCGGAGGCGAAGACCAGCACCAGTGGCGGAAGCGACACCGGTAACCGCCGGGCGACTTCACAGTCGGGCCAGGACGGTGGCGGTGGTAGCGCCGGCGGCAAGGGCGCCGGGGCTCAAAAGGCGGCGGGCGCATCCGAACACCTGATGCACCGGACGCAGTGCCAGACCCCAGACTGGGTGTCGAGGATGCAGGAGGTACGGCAGGGTCCGGTTGACGGCTCGGCGCACGTCTCATGGCGGGGCGGCGGCGGGGGCCAGGAGGGGAGGGGAGGGGAGGCCGGAATGGGGGCGGGTTGGGACGGACCTGACGACGGACGAGTGGGTGACGAGCGGCGCTGGGTTGGGTGTTCGTTGGATGGAGACGAGCGGGACGCGAGGGAGGGCGCCGTGGGCCGGGGGGAGGTGGGTTGGGCCTGACAGGGGTGCACGGCCGCTGATGCGTCCACGCACTGGTGTACCTGCCGGCTGTGTGGGGCCCGACGGTCGGCACATGGCCCGGTCATTATTCTGCTCGACTGTCAAGGTGGCATTGCCCCGGTCCGGCCCGGCCTGGCCCCGGCCCGGCCTGGCCCGGCCTGAAACCCCACTCCTCGAGATGAGGCTGCCGCTGGACTAGGGGTCGTGCGCCTTACAAGCGCTCCGGAACCTCCAGTGTCCTGAAACGACCCTGCCGCCACTCGCCGGCACCGCCCCCACTGAAACCAATGCCTACGTGCGTCACCCCCTACCCGCATCTTCATCGTTTGGACCCAACCACCCACCCACCCACTCCGATACCCCCTCCCACCCGCCATGGCCATCCCGTTTGGCAGGACTACTACAAGAAGATCACGAGCCCGCTGCGGCCAACCACCGCCCCCGCCCCGCCAGCCGGCCCGCCCTCCGAGCACCTCTTCCGCAAGCTGCTGTGCCACGACTCCGAGTGGCAGCGCGCCAAACAGAACGAGCAGGTCGCTCGAGAGTGCGCTCCGGAACCACAACCCAAGCCCGTGCCGGGAGCCCCCCTGGCGTCCAGCATGGTCAGCCAGGTGGCACTGATGCAGCGGGGGGCCGTGTCACCCCACCGGAATAACAACCGGTCGACGAGTGGCCAGTCGTCACCGCCGACCAGCCGCCCGGCGCCGCCCACCCAGGCGGCGCCAGAGCCCAAGCCCGAGCCGGCGACTGAACCGGAGGCCCCAGAGGCGGCTCCGGAACCACTGCCTCCGGCATCGGCGGCGGAATCCGAGGCGGCGCCGCCGCCGACGGAGCGGGACGCGGGCGCCTTGGCGGAGGGACTGGGGGCGGCGGAGCACCCGCAGGAGGGGCAGCGGGAGGGACAGGAGGGGCAGGAGGAGGCGAAGGAGGCGGAGCAGCGGCAGACGAAGGAGGGGCCGCCAGAGCAACAGGAAGAGGGCGCACCTGTGGGCGAGGCTGGCGCGGCCGGCGGAGAGGGCGGCGGCGAGGCAGGTGATGAGTCCAAGCCGGCACCGGCGGGTGGCGTGTCGAGCTTGCTGGCCGCTGTCTCGGTGCGGGGCGCGGGCAGCAGCGGCAACCTGGGCTCGGAGGAGAGCATCGAGGTGCTGGCGGTGCGTAACACGGGCCGCAAGAAGGCGGCCATTGAGGTGCTGCGGATTAGGAAGGCCAGGGAGCCGGGTGCGGAGGGCGCCGAGGAGGAGCCCGACGGCGAGGAGGAGGGCGTCGAGCCTGGGGAGGAGGACGGCGGTCAGACGGACGCGGAGCCGGCCGACGGCGACGGCGACGGCGACGGGACCGAGGGGACGTCGCGCGACGCCGACGGCTCGAGCCGCAGGTCGGGGGACGACGCCGGCGGCGGCGAGTACGGCGGCGAGGCGGCGGGGACGACGGGCGCGGCGCCCAGTGAGTATGGCGACAGGCCGCCGTCGCGGAAGAGTAGTCGTGACAGTAGGAGCAGCAGTAGCAGCAGTAGCAGTAGCAAAAGCAGTATGAGCAGCGGCGGCAAGACCGCACCTGGGGGCGATGAGGACCTGGGCACGACCTGGGTGCGCGACGGCGACGCGGAGGAGGAGGCCAAGGAGGAGGAGGGCAAGGAGGAGGAGCAGGCCGCGACGGCGGCTTATGCGGGGGAGGCTGACGAGGCTCCGGAAGGGGGCCAAGACGGGGGCGAGGCGCCGGACGGCGCCGCCGAGGGCGCGGGCGTGGGCGGCGGCTACGAAGACGGTGCTGACCCGTGATTGTGGGACTAGGGGGACAGCCCCGGCCGGGTCGTCTTGTTGGGGTACGCGGAGATCGGCCGCCAGCGTTGGCGGGCATGTGCGTTCGTACGCGGGCGTGTGAGTGCCGTATGTGAGTGTGGCGGTGTGTGTGGCGGGTTTGGCGTCACCGGTGGGGTTGCATGCCATGCTGATGTGGTGCTGGTGTGGCCAGGATGGGATGGGGTGGGGTCGCGGATACGTGGATTACTTGTGCTTTGGTGATGTCCTCGGGCGAGCGCTAACGTCGTTCTCATCTTCGGAAGGGGTGGATGGTGTGGCCGCTGCCAGTTTCGGAGAAGGCGCCGCTCTGCAAGAACAGCTGCGTGACTTATTTACGGCCACGCGTTTGGGCCTATTATTTTGGCGGCAGCCGTCCGCGCCGGCGGCTTGCTAGCTCTATCTATGCGGGGTTTATGCTCGGTACGGCTGCGCAACGCCAACGCACGTCAAGCGATGTTGAGCCAGAGCAACGACATCCGACAACAAGGTTTCTCTTTGACCTTTGACCGGCGGTCTCTCGTTTGGGCCGGGGCGCTGGGGCCCATCATCGCGCGCGGCCGTCCCGGACAAGGGACGCAGTACAGTGCGATGGTTGTTAGGAACGAGGAACTCGGGCTCGGGGCCAACAGTGTCGTGGGATCGAATGTACAATTGTACGACTGCATGTACGAGCCATGGTGACGCGGCTCTGCTCCTATCGTTGTCGTGATCTTCGCGAGGTGCCCCGCAGCTGTGGTTTCGTACATGTGTTTGCCCTGTCGTGCATAGCTGGCCGCTTCCTGACCCGCTGCACGGCGTTCGCTTGGGTTTGATCGTACACGCACACACGGGCGGGTCTTTATCTAAACACATGGGATGATGTGCTGCAAGTGGGATGACAGGCAGGTGCAGGGTTTGGAGTTTGATCCGCGCGGGAGGGGGTTATGATAAGCTCAGATATGCAGGAGGGAAGGCGACCGGGCAAGCGTGGACAGACGAAAGAAGACAGGGAACTAGGCGGTGGGAACTGCAATGGCGGGCGGTCATCTCAGGCTACCTGGGGTAGACGGGTCGGAGTCGGAGCTGCGGTGCCTGCGAGACACCGGCGCCAGCGCGCCCGAGAAATTCGCCTATCCGTACGGTCGGTGACTGACTCGTGGGTCGGTGCCCAATGCACCCGGGGATTAGTAACTACATTGCCGTACACCTTTTGTGACCCTGCACGCACTTCCGTGCTGCGATGTCTGGCGGTAATTGGCGCATTTGCAGTGCTAGACCGGCCGAAGCGCCTTCAGCCACAGAGTCCTGTAGTCGCTACGTCCATTGCCGTGCCACTAGCCGGCTGCTGGCAGATCAGCGCCTCCGTTGAACGTTGGACTATGGAGCAAGGGTGAACCCCCGGGCCTGACGGGGGAAAGGGCCGGCGGGCATCATCAGTGCACGGCCGCACCGCACCGGCCGTGTTACGGGGACGCCCGTTGAGCTTGTATGTTGCAGGCAGGGTGGCTATCTTAAGATATGAATATATATTCGGCCGAAAATCTTGAGTTTTGATAGATACTTTCCCTCGGGAGAAAAATGAGGTTTTAGATACTCAGGGCCTCTCGCGCGGGGAAGAGCCCCCTTGAGTAGATAAAATGCCGGCAAAAGCTCCCTCCGACAGATACTTTCAGCACGATTGGGCAAGGAGTATCTCCGGCCGTAGATACTCTGTAAAATAAGATAGCCACCCTGGTTGCAGGTCGCAAACAACTGATGGCGGATGCAGGCGCGGGTGCACCTCGTGTTCGGCTCGTGAGTACGGCGCACTGGACACTGTCGCGCCCACCTGGTCCCTGTGCGACGGACGTGTGGGAGGTCCGCCTCCTCCGGTGTTGGCAGAGAACCAATACGTATCGCGTCGTCCCGCGTCACCCTAACCGATTTTGATGTTAGAGTTCATATGTTGGCGTTTTCTGGTGGTGTGAAAAGGAATTCTTCGCCGCAGGAGAGGGAGCGGCGGCCTGCACACTCGGGCGGGGTGTGTGTTGCGCGTCGGCGCCGGAACTCGTCGCCGGCTTACGTCGTCGCGCGCGGGGGGGGGGGAGAGGTTGGGACTCGTGTCGTATGATATAGACTGTCCTGCTGACGAGGCACAAATGACGTTTTTATGCCCATCGTTCGCCGGGGCATGCAGGTGCTGCCGCCCCCACGATGCAAGCGGTGCAGCGTGCGATGTGTGGTGTGGCATAGCCGGGACGTGGCACAGCATTCATCGCTTTTCGTATACGGGGAGGGGGGCATAACGGAAGGGCAGGAGGGGCACCCGACCGGGTTGTGGTCCATCGGGACCGCTGACCCAGCAGGGTGGGTATACATAAAGCAGCACCTGCAGGCCACAGCCTCGGGGCAGCCTGAGCTTCGCATTGTGTAGGCCAACGCAACTGTACTGACTGACGTTTCTGCTACGTTCCATTAAGAGTCTGAGCAGCATGAAAACCGTCGGCGAGGACACGGTTGAGTTATCCATAAAAACCATACACCACCAAGCGCATCCTGAAGCTCCAACTTGTACCTGTGTGTGACCAGGCCGAGCCAACTGCGCCCTACAACGTTGCAACGCGGGACCGCCCCGACCGGCACCCAAACCGAGCGCCATTTGCCAATCGACAGAACTGCTACCTGTCGGACAGGTCTAGCAGTAACCCCACCAGCAATACTCCCTCCGGAAACCCCCACCTACATGCACAATGCCTGCCTCGCTGATTGCAGCCCAGAGTTATGGTCGGTGGACCTGTGCTGCTGGCACTCCTCCCAAACGTCCCTGCAGCAAAGCACCCCTACGCACTGGGCAACGCAGGTCAAGTCCCAGGCTGGTCAGGCACCCGTGGTCCTCCACGTCGCGTAAACCTACCGCCACCCCTGGTCCGAGGATTCTAGCCTCCTCTCAGCCTGCAGCTTCGTTCCTGATCAACTGCCTAGGGTATACGGAAGCACTGAACACCCCGCGTCCATTCGTCACGTGCATTTCACAATGGCAAACAATGGCTTACGATCCATGGAACCGACTCCGACTCCGCTAGTGCGCTACCCAGGTCATGTTGTTGTATCAGGTCATGTTGTTGGATAACCTCAATGGGCGTACCATGCCGCCTGCCGCCTGGCAACTGCGGACGCCACCGCCGCCGCCGTCCACAGAACGCTGCGAAACCGCCCTATGCATGCCACGGGATCATGTCGCTGAGACCTCACCACACCACGCCGGTCCCTGCTCCTGCCCGCGCAGGGCTGGCCTCCCTGATCCCACCACTTCCGCATTCTGGTTGCGCACGCATCCACCACCGACCCTTCGCCCTCGCCCTTACCTGACGCGGTGCACCATGGTGCGCTCGCGCGTCAGGTTCACATCGCCCGAGGCAGCCATGGTGAGTAGCACCCGCAGCACCAAACTCTCCGGCTCCCCGAGCGCCACCATCTCGTCCAGCAGCCGGCGCGTGGTCATGTAGGCGCCGATGTGCAGGCGACGCTTGACCCGCTCCTCCAGCCGGCGCACGTGCCCCAGCTGCTGCTCGCCGCTGAGCTCCGTCTGCGTCAGACCGCTCTTCACGGCGTCCATGGTGGACTTGGTGAAGAGCTCGATGGCGATGTTGACATGCTCGAGGGTGGCCACGGGCTGCACGGAACAGTACGATGTCGTACGGTGTGGTATGGTAGGGAAGAGGTTGGGTGATGCGGGCCAGCGCGGGAGACCCTGGGAAAAGCTAGCGAGGTTAGGGATTGGATACCGCATCTTGGGGCCCACTAGCACATGATTCCCATGCTGGGTCCCGGGGCAACCTCCAGTCTTCGGGACAACGGATGGAGTGCCGCATGATGCTCGCTGTAACACGTGCTGCTCTCCATTCAACTCGGCTCCCTGCTTCACCGGGCGGGCCCTACCTGCAGCGCCATTTTGGCGAGCGACTCGGCGATGCGCACGACGGCCTCGAGCTGGCGCACCGTGATGGGCACCGGCGGCGAATCGCTGTCGGTGGCGTTAGCTTGGGCGCGCGCCTGCGGGGACGAAAGGGGTGCCGGAGAAGTCGTGCAAGGTGGGGGAGGCCGGCGACGCGGTGGGGACCCTGCACACTTGGACCTTGACATCTGCCTGCCTGGTAACATCAACTGGGACATTGCGCACCTCGTTTCGGATCTCCACGTAAAAGGCCGCCAGCCGCTTGGCCGCGTCCTCGTTGACGCGCGGGGAGCACTGGCTGCGGCAGTAGTGGATGTAGCGCTTGAGGAATTCCACGTCCTGCCAGTCAGGGAGATCGGTTCTGTCGGTCGACACTTGGAATCAGTTTCCAAATCGACGCAGCGCAAACAAGTGTTCTGTTCGCACACATGCAGCCTGCCCAAGTAGCGCATCGGGTGCGGCACGACCTTGTCAGAGCCAGGCCCCCAGATTCCCCGGACAGCACCAGATACACCGCAGCGAATCCCACTGTATCGATAGATTGTCCCATGCTGTTCACGAGCGTACACTGAACCAGATATGCCACGAGACAAGCCGCCACCAGGGGAACGGAAAGGGACGGAAATAAGCTCATCAATCACACGAGCGGCCCCGCCCAGCAGTACACACGCACCTGCGCCTCCGGGCTGCCCGAGGCCGCGTCCCCGACGGCGCTGCCAGTTCCCACGGCGCCCTGGCGGCGGGCCTTGATGGCGCCGCCCAGCCGGTGGTTGTCCAGCACCTGCCGCGCGATGGCGATGTCGTGTTCGCGAACGTCCTTGACGATGAAGATGAGGTCGAAGCGCGACAAGATGGTGGATTGCAAGTCGATGTTCTCCTGCGCCGTCTTGAGGTCGTCGTACCTACGGTGCGCGGCGGGCTTCGTCAGCGCCGAGTATATTGAGTGCCGTAGCGTTGTTGCCACGAGCAGGACCGAAAAGCCTATTTCCTGGGATGTAAGCTGTCTACACGGCTACGAAGGACCTCAGGGCATGCTCAGTCGCGGTGTCTCATTGTCGATTAAGGCCGACGGTGATTACTCGCCGACAAGAGTACAGTGTAATAGCTCGGTCAAAGTTAAATAGGGGCATGAGCACGCAAGCGACACAGCCGCAGTGCCCACCTGCCGGACGGCGGGTTTGCGGCCGCCAGCACGGACGTGCGGCTCTTCAGCATCGTCGTGATACCGGCCTTGGCGATGGAGATAGTCTGCTGCTCCATAGCCTGTTTGGAACGTTGGCGCAGAATGGGGAAGGGACAGGATTCTGGCGGCCTGGCGCGCGGGTGGGCTTACGCCCCGCACAGCAACGCCGGCTCAAAGGCACCACCGGCAATGCGCCCGGGGCCTTCCGGAGGGCGCGGGGCGATTCATCGGAAGACCGAGGCTCCGAGCGAGTGAGCGGCGAGCAATCATCTGGGCACAGCCGGCTGGTCCACACAAGCCCTAACCTGAAACCCCAGAACACGTTACTACCGTAATCTGATCTCTGCGGGACGCACGTGCCCGGCGAGTGTGCCGCACTGCGCTTTGACGGCCCCACCTCGTGGATGGCCACCCGGTCCTCCGGCCTCATCTTGTCAAACTCATCAATGCATACCACGCCGTTGTCCGCCAGCACCATGGCGCCGCCCTCCAGGTAGAACTCCCGGCTGTTGGCGTCCTGGGGGTAGGGCGAGGCCGGGCGGGTGAGAGCGACGGGGATGCGGCCAGGCAGCGGGCAAACAGGCAGCGTTTCCTGCCCGAAGAGCGGCTGGTCGAGGGCCGCCCGTACTTAACCCCCCGCTGATTTCCGAGCAGCTCCACTCCAACCCGCGACTTCACATTCCCATACAGCCACCACTCAACGGGCGAGTCCTCAACGGCAGCTTTCGCGGACGCCGGACCCGGGCGCTGGGCCCCCGGACGTCTGTGCCCGCGCGCGTCGCAGCCAAGGACCTTGACCCACACGCGATTCCTCACGACCGAAACTCCGGCACCTGGAGGCCCCGCCCGGGCTGGGTGTGTCTGGGCTGTTTCTTTTTAGCCCCGCCGCACCCACGCTCACCTGCACCACGCTGGCTGTGAGACCCGCCGCCGAGGAGCCCTTGCCGCTGGTGTACACGGCGATGGGCGCCACCCGGGACACAAACTTGAGGAACTGGGACTTGGCCGTCGAGGGGTCACCCAGCAGCAGCACGTTGATGTCTCCACGGCGATTCGTGCCGTCAGGCAGGCACTGCAGGGTGTGTTTGTAAAATGCGCAGCGTTCAGCAGACGGCTTCAACACTGTGAGCGATCGGCGGTGGCTGCAGATATCCAGAACCCCTCCAGGTCAGGAGAATATGGAGGGATTCCTCCGCCCCACCTGTAGGACAGGCACCTGTTCGAGCGCGACCGTCACAACCCTAATGCTTATGGCGCGCACGACCGACTGACCTTGCGCGCGCCTCCGAAGAGGAGGCAGGCGACGGCGCGCTTGATGTCGGGCGAGCCGTAGATGTTGGGCGCGATGCGCGCGAAGATCTCGTCGTGGATGCCGTCCTGCTTCGCAAATTGCTCGAATGCCTGGATCTCCTCCTTGCTGCATTGGACACAAAAAGGTGGCCCATCACCGTATGCGTGCCAGTAACACATCATAACTTGTCGCACTTGTACACGCCCGGGGTCCCTGCCCCGCTTCCCACCTGGGACATGCTCCCAAGCCTCCCATTTTCCAACACCAGCCCCGATACCAAACGCTTTATAGCTGATGCTGAAAAGCGCACAGCCAGCACCCGCATGCCAAGCCCAGCAACACTCACGTGAATTTGAAGCGACTGTGTGCGTCACCAGCCTCCTGCATGACCGACACCACGCGGATGTACGGCTGCTGCAGCGAGGTGGCGCCCTTCTCCATGGCCTTACCCTGCAGGGGCGGAGGCCGGACGGAGAGGGAAGCGACCGCAACATTTTAGTTGCCCCCTCGTGGACTGTGGCAGGTGGCGTCCATGCGTGCGGCCAGAGAACACGGCACCGCCACAACTCACCTTGAAGGTGCTGTATATGCCGGTGATGGTGACGCGAGTGCCTGGCGTCACCACGTTGCAGCACTGCCGGTCCGCCACCAGCATCACGGTGCGGGGCAGCTCACCCGTGGGCACGTCCTCAGGCTTTTCCTGTTCGTTCACAAGTGGTGGGCAGGGGGCCCATGTTGTGAGGCAAAGTGCCATGAGCGTTTGAGTTTCAGGTGGAGACAAAAGCAAAGATGTCGACCAGTGAAACGCAGCAAGCGCTGTGGAGCGCCTGTCCACTCCACTCCTTCCCGTGTGGGAACCCGCACCTGCCCCGGGCAGGATGGGCAGGATGAGAGCGAGTGCAAATGCACATGGTGAACGAGACCAACGAAAATGAGATGAGGTTGGGGATCCATTCGGAGGGAGTGGTTGACTTGCGGCGAGCTAGGCAAGCTGATCCCCGCGCTGATCAGCAATCCGACAAGAAAAAGTTAAAGAGGCCACAATCAGGTGACCCATAGGGCGGGGTGGACGACGCGATTAACTTGCCTGCAGTTTGAGCGTCTGCTGGTCGACGAAGCTGGAGCCCTCCGGCAGGACGACGAAGGGGCTCGGGCCGCAGCCCTCCGTGCCCGCCGCACCGGGCGCCCTCCGGTCCGCCAGGTCGCAGTAGGTCGGCATGAAGGTGCCGCCCAGACCCGGCTTACAAGCCACCCGCTTCGTGCCCCGGCAGGTCTTGCACTGGATGGTCAAGTACGTGGCCTTGTGCTGCGGGGTGAAATGAAGCATATTGGGTCGGGGGGGAGAGGGCAGCAGACAAGGGCTTCAGGCCACGAAGAACAGGCCACCATCTTTGCACGCCAGGCCGCGAACAAACCACCATCTCTGCATGCGTGGCGCTGCATAAGTACGCTCTGGCCCTGTCACCGGGGCATTCCCTAACGCCAGCATCGCGCCGCGGGGTTCGGTTCCCGACCCTGCTTGAACTCCAGACACGTGACGACGCGAGAGCTCCAGTGCGGGTTTCCATCTGACAGGCGGAGCAGCAACCCGCCGGGGCCGGTGCAGCAGCGCCCGCCCCAGGTCACGCTGTCTTGACTGGGTGCTGCGGAGGGTCGACACCACGCCCCACCTCTACCCAGCACCACCTCTACCTTTCTGTGCACATTCTCACACGAACGCACCTTGGGCTTGGAAGCCGCGGTAATAATACCCGTTAGCAGCACCAGCTTTGACACGCGGGAAGACTCCAGGTCGCGTATGGACATGGCCTGGCTCTGGGCCAGCGGGATGGAGCTGTACAGTAGGACCTGCACGTTAGGGTGCAAGAGATCGAGCCACACAGGGGAAGTGCCACCATCAAGTTAAGCGAGCCCAGGGCAGAGTGCAGTGCGCAGTACAACGCAGCCCTAGGCACAGTGCATCCCATCCGGTGCGCAGATGGCGAACATGGCTATTGTTGATGTGTCTTCTACGCACCTGCACGTCCTGCACCTCAACTGGCTTGCCGTCCTCGTCTGCGGCCACCATGTCCTGCAGCACCTGGTAGGCTGCCTCCTCGAACTGGGGGGTTTTGGGCGGGTGGGATGAGTGCCTCGCTGTAGTGTTCCCTCATGGGCAGTGTCCCTAGGTCAAGCCGCAGTCTGAAACAATTCACCTAAGACGTTCGTAATTCGCACAAGTGATTAGCCACAACCATAAGGCGTCGGCTGTCCACGTCTGAATGCAGGTGCTTGCAGCGAGCGGCCTTGTGGCGGTTCTCCATGCAAGCTTGCCCCTCCACCTTTCCAGCTTGACCCCCGTTCGCATACGTCCACCCCCCTAACTGAGTTTCCTTATGAGCAGTGCCTCGAGCGTGAACAAGTTCCGACACTCACCAAGGGGAGGACCTCCGACGGCCGCTCCTCCAGCTCATCGGCCAGGCGGTGCGACGCCAAGCGGACGTCCTTAAGGTCCACATGCAGGTGAGTTCGTCGCTCGTACAGGTCGTCACTGCATGGTAAGCAAACGTTTTACTCCTTATGCTTAATCAAGCGTGCTAGAGGGGACCGGTTGCAGCTGGGTACTATTGCGCAAAAGCGCGCCCGTGTCGTCCCGTCGACAGCCTTGAGAGGGTTCGTTGAACGCTAAATGTTTTGTTGCCTGGTTTACTCATATTGCCGATGCTCACGTAAGAGTTGTTTGCCTCCATTCGTTGGGGCACGGCACTTCGTATTGGCCCAGCTGTCACCTGTTCACTTACGCGTAGAGACGACGCTCCGATACATCCTTGGTGGTACCGATCTGATACGTCTGAATGAATTTCTTGAAGTGGTCTATGATTTCCTTGTCAGACACGCTGGTGCCATCTTCAAGAGGTTCACGAGGCGCCTCTTGGCCCTGGTAGCTGACATAAATCCTGCCACCTACAATGCAGCGATTCAATATGCCGTTTTATTAAGCGTGGAGGCGTTCCTAAAACAGCTACAAAATCGACATACGCACCGTCAAAGCCGCTCATCTCCTGAGGTCTCAATACGGAGAATTGCAGATTAATGTAGGCCAGTACAGTTAGATATGGACTGACGAGTAAATCAGTACACAGGTCCGCCTCTACTCCCGCCCATTCTAACTA
Source organism: Eudorina sp. 2006-703-Eu-15 (assembly GCA_003117195.1). Classification (NCBI taxonomy): domain Eukaryota; kingdom Viridiplantae; phylum Chlorophyta; class Chlorophyceae; order Chlamydomonadales; family Volvocaceae; genus Eudorina; species Eudorina sp. 2006-703-Eu-15. The sequence goes on from BDSI01000033.1 coordinate 884,214, forward strand.
GGGTGTACGACTCCACCGTACATTATGGAAACGCGTTCGCTTCTGTTACTCATGAGAAACAGACCACCGTTTAGGCACCTCTCAGCTTCAATAAAAATTAAATTTATATTAAACCTTCGTCCTGAGTGATTCAAGCGAGTCACATACACTTCGCTGCAGCCCGTTGTCGGTGTCTGAAGGAATGTGCCGAATAGGTGCATCATATTAATCGTTTACAAGCTTGACCCAACAAACCTAACCCTATCCCAACCCAACGGCCGGACGTGCAAGCAACTAAGGACGATGGCAGGCAGAAAGCTTGTCTATTACCTTCCTCTCATCCCTATGGGTTGTATGATATGTATGATAATTGGAGTTCCGATTTGGTGAGGCGGCGGCCGGCGGGTGTGCGTCTTGAGCTGAAGAAATACCGTAACCCTGCAGCGGCGCAGCATGAGCTCCACGCTGGCCTACTATCACCGCTGCCACTGGGAGAGCACTCAATCCCCCCTGCGAAGAGTGCCGAATTGGGTCGGCGGCAGCGAATTAGCATCAGGACATGGTGTCGAGTGTACTTGATACAAACCCTGACGTGCCGCCCCTTGGGCATTGTTGGACGTCCACTGTGTGCACTCCTGCAGGGTGCACTACACGGTTGTGATCATAAACCAAGCAGAGTATGCTCTGGCCGTCTTAGGACCATCCGTCAAAGCGCCCGAACTGTTCCGGGCCGAACAGGCCATCAAGGGCACGTCCTCAATGTACTTGCTGTTTGCATGCGGACTTTTTGCCCTCGGCCTCATGCGGAAGCTCCTCAGCGTCGAGTACGACCTGTCAGGTGAGGCGGGTTTCGTGCGCGATGCGTCACGCAATGCAGCGAAAGCCAATGGGCACCGTCATTTTTGAAGCTCAGCAGGGATAGGCTCGACATGGACAGGAACACACTGGTGATGCGCTGTCAGCGGCGTCCTGATCGAAATCAACCCTGTACCATTAACGCGAACCCACGTGTCCCTTCATCTCGTCCCACAGTCCTCAATGTTAAGCAGCTCGCCATCTACCGCGGTGTGAATGCGGCGCTTCAGTTCATCTGGTGGTTGATCATGGTCTGGGTGGTGGTGCTGATGATGGGCGTCGCCATCTTCGCCATCCTGACCTGGGTCAGCTACCACGCCGTGCAAGCGGTCCTGGCGAATCAGGCTGTTGCGACTCCGCCGGTTGTTGCGCCGGCGGCGACATGCCCGTCTACGTGCCTTAACCTGCAGCTCTTTGCATTCGTGGAGGTGCGTGCACGCAATGCAGCACCCCGCACCCGCCATGATGCCGCCCGGCGTCCAATAGCATCCGTCGAACTTTGGCACGTGGCCCTGCGGGATGGATGCATCACCATCCCATGCTCCAACGGGGGCGCCGCGCCATGCTCCAACGGTGCCAGCACCGGTCGGCGGTACGCGTGCACTGAATGCCATGCGTGCCGTGCGCACGCAAAGGGTGTCATAAACGCATGCCGGCATGCGTCTTACCGATGGCATTGCTGTGGTACCATGCCACACTGCAGCGCATTCTTGACACGTGGAGTGGCAGACATCGCTGTTGCGTCACGCTCGCAAGCGTCGCTAGCACATGTATGGACCCTCACGGCGAGTGCACCCGTGCATTGTCGCGACGCAGACGGACCCAAACCAGGCCTGCGTCTGCGACGCAAACGTCCTCCGCCTGGTCCTGCGAGCCACGAAATTGGCGCTCGATGCCATACCGGGCATGCTGGTCGGCATCTGGTGAGCGGGCCTCGCCGCCGCTGTGACATGTATGATGTATCTATCTTACAGTGGTTCCATCAGTCGTACCCGTAGCCACACCTGCATCGGAGGCTTGCCGTGCCTCGCGGAATGCACGGCACGCCTCCTCCTAGGCGGCACTAAGCACGCCGCCCTTCAGTCCGTGGGATGAAGCTGGGACTAGTGGGATGAAGCAGTGAACCGCTGCCTTAGAGCGGCGGTGATGTGCGCGATTGCCTTGGGGTAACTACCCACGGGTACCGCGTGTTGGGTGGGGCTTGGGGTACGGGACAGCTTAGCTTCAACAAATATTTCACGGATACAGCTGATTTTTCCTTGGTCTGGACTTGGCCCGCAGGTTCATGTATGTTTTCGGCGACTTCTTCAGGACCAGCTTGACGTGCGACTTCATCAACGCGTCACGCGACGCGGAAGGGGAACGCGCCGGGGCGAGCGGGCCGGGTGCGCCCCGGTCATCGAGCATGGCGCGAGGTTACAATAAACTCTAGCGCTCTGACCTGTGACTTACCATGCATGGACGTTGCTGACTTCGGTAAATCCGTAGACGCGTTGTGGAGGTTGTGGACGGCCTGAGTATTGATGATGCTGTTGGCGTGGGTGTTGATGCCCACTCGGTTGCCGTGGGTCGCAGCGGCAGGGCGTGAGCATTTCGGGGGCACGAGCCCTAGTAGCTGCGGACTCACTCCAATCAAACTGTCTAATACTTGCCTGGGCTAGGGACTGCCGTGGGCATCCCAACCGGCCTGATGACCTTCGGCCCGAACAGACTACATCGTGATAACATGATGCCTTCTGGAGGGTGAAATCTGACCCAAGGAGGGGCTCTTTTTGCTAGAGAGGACCTTTGGCTACTTGTGTGCGCCCGGCCCAGGTTGACACGCGGCCGCCCACAGATTTCGTGATCCTGCGTGATCTGGATGGACTACAAGGGGGTTTGTTTGTATGTCGAGTAAGGGTTGTGTCGAAATGGTTATGCTGCGTGTCGCATGGTGTATTTGCCAACAACCCCTTGCCGGGTCCGCGCTCCGCGGCTGCTTCGCTCTTCCAAGGGTGGTCCCACGAGGCCATCCTGGCCCAACTCCCTCATGAACGGGGCTGTCCCGCGTCCCGGCTTCCCGTTCGACCCCTCTCTCCATACGAGCTGCCTGTTCCATGAAGTCACACGCAGGTGGCCTCTTGCAGCCGTTATCCCTTGACGACCCCAGCAAGCCCTCCCTGGGCAGCATGGTGCAGTCCTGTGCTGTACATACGCGCACATGACGTCCAGCAGTTCATGCACAGCCTTACGCCCGATGCGGTACAGCCGACGAGGCGGCGGCCTGATGGGACCACTCTTTGTGGGAGAGTTGAGAGGAACGAGTCTCGGCCGGGCTGCGGGTAGGAACAGAGGGAATCGACTGCAGCGCGCCTCATTTCTGGATGCCACGTGGCCTCTGTCTTGCGAGGATCTATTAAAGCAATTTGGAACGGTCGTTGATGGAGAGTTCATGTCGGCTTGCGGCACGGACTGATTGACCGCATGGGGCAAGCCTAGGTAAGACTCCGGGAAGCGTCCGCAGCGGTTGGGGATGGTTGGGAGACCATGAAAAGTTGATTGTCATGACTTCGGCGCTAGGCGTCGACGGTCCCATCCACCCTCTGTTGGCTGCGCGCGGCGCGGCCGACATGGACCAGGAAGCCATAGTGGGGCCTGAATACGGTCCTCGAACCGGACCCCGTGTTGCACATGTTTTGCCTACCTCCACAAGGTATGAAACACACAATATGCGCACCATATCACCGTCATGGTTTTGGGTTCGTGTGTACGACCCGTACTGGCCAGCAACCGGTGCAAGTGGCACGTCCCAAGCGCCCGTCCAGCGACATTTTTTTGCAGAGAATACCGTACAAAGTTTTTCTGAAACAGCGAGTGTTTATTCTTTTATTTTTGTTTGCTAACCCTTGAGACACGTTAGTACCAAGTTGGCACAAGCCGATCCAATTAACTGCATTTGATAAGTGTTGCTATAGTGTTATTGTCATTGTCTTTGCCCAGGCAGAGCTTCGGCGCTCTAAACGTATACCTTCAGAACCCTTCCTTAAAGAGGTTGATTCCGTGGCAGATGTAAATTTAGAATGTCAGCTGCAGCTGAACCCGGCAATGCCACTGAGGAGTCCGTCCTGGAAATGGCCGACGCGGGCGTGGACGCGGGTGTGGACCGTCCGCCCCTTTCGGGTCCTCCCCAGGGAGCGAGCACTAGCGACCAGGCCACTCAGCAACCTCGGATCCTAGGCAGGCTTCCGGATGCGTCCAGGCGATACAGTTGGTAGGTCCCAGCTTTTGACCCAACTGGAATCGTGGGTACCGCTCCTAAAGCCCGTGCGGGATTTTCGCAGGACGGAGCTTATCCAGATGGGTGGTGGAATTGTGGTAAAAGACCAGTTGGATTTATTGCAGGTACGCCGAGCTTCACGACGCTAGCAACACGGGTCTACCTTAATTACGGGTTACCATCGGCTTTTGCGCAGGCTCGCCTTCGTCACGGAGCTGTGCATTTCCAGCCCACCATATGCAAGCCGCGGTCGGTCACAGCCCGCGAATTGCAGTACATACAAGACGTTGGGCTCAACGTGGCGGACTGGCACACCCACAAACGCAGCCGAACCCGCCAGCACCCCATGCTGTCGGCCAATCCTGCGCTACGCTGCCCCCAACGAATCGTGAGTTCTCTGCTGTCCTCCATAAGCCATGTGAGCTTACCGCCGGCGCTTGATCGATCCGGGGTCACAGCACAAGTGTGGGTGGCATAAAACCATGGGCGCACGCAGTCATACTTGACCCGCATCAACCTCATGCACATGCCCCTTCGTCGCACAGCAAAAGGTTGCACAGCAACAGCTCCAGGCGGGGAAAGTGGGCACGGCCATGAAGCTGCTCCGCGCGGTCAAGAGCAAGGCCAACGGCTCGGGCCGCACGTACACATCCAAGTACCGCGGCGTGCACCAGACGTTTCCCACCAAGCGGTGGGAGGCGCAGTTCCGCCGCAACGGGAAGCCCACGTCCCTCGGTGAGTCCCGTGTCGAGCTGCGCTGCGGGGCCTTTGTTGCAGCCAGCGCCTTCAAGGTGGTGGGCCGCCAGAACAGCAGGCAGTCTAAGGTCAGCCTACTCCAGGCGGCAACTCGACAGGGACTGCATCAGGCTGACGGACGGCTGGACACCAGAACTTGGGCACCAGGAGCGGTTTCTTGCGGATCTGCCGTGTCTGCACGCTTCACGCCAGTGTTTATCCGCCACGTCTCCCTGTCTGTGCAATTCTCTGACGCGGCGGCCGCACTCCGTGCCGCCGTGCGCGCATGTACAACATTCCGTGTCCCTTTGGGTTCGCCTGGGTTTGTGTTTAGCTGACGTAAACCTACACCCCGTGTTCCATGTGTCCCAGGTTGCTTCGACCACGAGGAGGAGGCGGCGCGCGCGTACGACAAGATGATGCTGTGGTGTGAGCTTCACAACGCTGCGGGCGTGAAGAGCGGCATCACGAATTTTGACCCAACTGAGTACGAGAAGGAGTTCGCGTGGCTGCAGTCCATCACGCAGGTGAGGTTTCACTGGGACCGCTTTCCACGGACGCAGGCAGCAGTGCATCCCATGTGGCGCGCGTTGAGGAAAGGGGGATGCAAGGGGATGCCAGGTATCCGAACCTCGGACGATGTGAGATACCAACTAGCTCGAAGACACCAGGACGTTGTTGCGGACCTGCAAGCGCAAATAGTGATGACGGGAGATGCTCAGGCGCTCGGAATCTCCTTTCATTGTTTGCGAGCCCGTGTGTATGTCAGTATGTGTTGATTGATGATACTAAGGACGGGGCCAATCGTCTCCGTCACCAGAGCACAACGCGCCCGTCAGATGTTGAATCCTGAAATGATGTCATGTTTATGGTTTTGCCGGACGCCCTACCCTGTCGTCCAGGACGAGCTGATTGACACACTCCGCGGCGAGGGCCGTCGGCAGGCCGCGCACCGCATGATGCGGCAGAAGCGCGAGGGGGGTATCGGGGAGATATTCACGGAGGACCCGGACGACGCGCCTCAGGGGCAGCCCGCGGCGCAACAGCAGCAGCAGCCGGAGGGGCAGCAGCCGCAACAGTCGCAACAGCAGGGCGTGCCCGTGCAGGGCGTGCCGGTGCAGGGCGTGCCAGCGCAGGGCGTACCGGTGCAGGGCGTACCGGTGCAGGGCGTACCGGTGCAGGGCGTACCGGTGCAAGGCGTACCGGTGCAGGGAATGCTGTCGCAGCAGGGCGTGCCCATGCAGGGCGTGATGCCGCAGGGTATGCTGCCGTCGGGCGTGCCCACGCAGGGCGTGCTGGCAGCCGGGATGCCGATGCAGGCTGTGCAGGCTGTTGTCCAGCCCACGGCTGAGGCGCCGTCAGCCATGCAGGTTGACCCTGCCGTGACATTGACGGCGGCGGCCGCAGCGCCCATGCTGGCGCTCCCAGTTGAGGGCCGGGCGGTGGTGGCGGCGGAGCAGGCAGTTCATCCGGCGGCGGCGGAGCAGATCGTTGCCATGGAGGTCTCCGTGGTGGCAGGGGAGGAAGGCGAGTCCGGGGAAGCAGGCCTCACCGTCGCTGTCGCGGCTGGGGCCCCAGGACCCGCTGCGGGAAGCGCAGACGCGGCCGCGAGTATGGTGCTGGCCAGCGATGAATTCCTGATGGACACGTGAGGCCGTCCGGCAGTGTGCCAAGCTGCGAGCTGCCCGCCCGGGCTGCCCGTGTCAGCAGCTGGGGGGGAAGCCCGCGGCGGCGGCGGGGCTACGAGTGACGCGGAGTGGGGGTTCGTAGAGAGCGCGGTGTGCTGACACTGTACGGGTTTGAGGACGTGTACATTGAGTATGGTGGTGTTTGGAAGCTTGGGAGCGGAGGCCCCATCAAGGGTTACCCTTGGGACGTGGGGTTTGTGTTACTATCATGATGGACCACCCGAACATCGGCAGCAATGGGGGACAGCCTGTGACAGTATGTGGAGCTGTCGAGGCGTGCATGCTACAGAAGTAGGACCCATGCCGGTGCCGCGAACTTGGTGGGGGGCGCGGCAATCATGGGACGCCGCCCTCGGGTTCGGAAACCTGATGCGCGTAGGTGCGGTCGTTTCCGTGTGTGCCTGACCAGGAATGAAGGAGGCGCAGCCAGTGTTACCATTATAGGAAGGATGCATGGGGTGCCGTTCAGTCAAGGGGCGCGCTCGTCGACTTGGGAATCAGAGCTTGCAGTGTTGTTTTGTTACGGCTGTAGCAATTATGGTTTGGTGTTGGAGTGGTGTGAAGGCACTGGCGATGATGGCGCGGGCTCGAAAGGCGGGTCCGGACCCTCGCCGAGTGTGTATCAGATGCATGGCCCTGCCCAGGCTGAGATGCTGGGTGGCATCTGTCAGTGCAGCATTGATTGTAGCATGCACAATCGCCTCCGCCGTCCGTCGAACGTCCCACCACCCAGCTACCGTTGCATCACGGTCGCAGCTGCTGGCTGCAGCTGCAAAGCCTCAAGAAAGACCTTGCGTTCCGCCTGATGGCGTGGCCGTCCTCAAGGACGCCGCCGCAAGGCACAACGGAAACCGCGTCGCCGACGGCAGCACCACATGGACTTATTGCGACGACAATCGCGGCACGTTTCCCCGATGGGGAGACCAACGCCGAACCTCGAGGAATACAGCAATATATACGGTAGGCCAAACACTGAGCAGTTACCTGCCTGAACTAGCACAACGATAATCAAGACATGCAGAATCCCGTATTCGCTGCAGTACTCGGGTTGATCACTGCGATCACTGCTGCGCTGGCTCGCCCTGGCCATACGCACGAAGGCTCACGAGGGCCCGGGAGGGCCCTCCACGGTACGGTCACCCGCTCGCCCGGCTCGGTGTCTATGGCCGCGGCATGGCCTGCCTTGCCTCACTCCCCCACTTCCCCGGCCAGGCACATGGGCTGCCCCCGCCTGCCGTCCCCACATCACCTGCACTCCCTGGCAGCGCGACGTCCTGGCCGCCGATGCTGGCAGGCACCAAGGGCCCCTTTCCGGGGTTCCCCTGTTTCTCAAACATTATATTCATCAGGATTGATTCACTTATAGTTCACGTATGACCGTGATCACTCCAACGGTCGATACCGCAGGGCCATTAAGCATGCTACCAACGGATCATCCCCAGGCCCCCCGGCCCGGTCGCGGGCACCGCTCCCGCCGCCTCCAGCGCCCGCCGCCGCCGATTCCGCCCCGCCCCTGGAGCCGGCCACCGGCACCCAAGCCCCGGCCTCCGCCCTCCCCGACCCCGACGAGCCCGCGGCCAGCAGCAGCGGCCCCACGCACGTCGCCTTGCCCCCGGCGGCGCTGCCGCTGGTGGCCACCATATCCGTCGCCGCCGCCCGGGAGACCGCCACCGCCACCTGCAACGCGCACCGCCCCAGCAGCCCCACGGGGGGCAGCACGCAGTCGGCCGCCAGGTCCTCCGGGCTCGTCAGGTCTGTCCGGGGGAGGGGTACAGGAAGATGGCAGATACACAGTCTTGGAAGATGCACTGGTGCCAGGAGGAGGAGGCGGGCAGCGGGGCGCCGTGCGGGCTCCCTCTCTGTGAGCGTGCTGATCTGCGATACGGGCTATTTCCGGGTGCAAAGAGCACGTTGCTTGGCATACACGCAAAGTCGACCGCGGCAAGCCTCCACACGTACTCTGTTCCCGTCTCTTCCCTTCGTTGCCCCTAGACAGCCCGGATCGAGGGCCACCGCACCTGCCACCGCCCGGGCTGCCGCCAGCAGCATCCCCTCCGTCACCCGCGCCGCACCGCTGGCGACGCAGCCGGCGCCCAGGCCCGGAAACACCAGGCAGTTGTTGGCCTGAGCGGGCCGCAACGTGCGGCCCACGGACGTCAGCGGCGGGAACTGCATGCGTGCACGGGAACGGCAACGGCAGGGTGAGAAGGGAGAAACACACCCTTACTTGGCCTGCGGTCACAGCCACACGTCGCAAAGGCAGGGGGGAGGGAGAGGGGCTGCCCGAGGCGCGCCTGTGTGTGTGGGGGAGAGGTAGGCAGGGGATATAGGAAATTGGTGGACACTGGTGTGCAGGTGGGGTCCTGAGGGCCCGCTGCCGCACCTGGGTTCCCGAGGCGAACACAGCCCGGCCGTCGGTGCCCTCGAAGGCCTGCTGGAAGGAGCACTCGGCCCGGCTGGTGGGGTTGGACAGCGCGAAGACCAGCGGCCGGGAGGAGCGCGAGGGCTGCGCCTGGGGGGAGGGGAGGGCGAGCCGGTGTTGATTTTTGTTGTCGGTGATAGGGGATGGCGGGGCCGTACGAGGGGAGGACCGGGCGGCGGATGGGCGGCCGAGGGACGAAGGGAGAGCTCCGCGGGAGTGGCTCTGGACAAGCTGCTGGGGAACCCCGGAGCGGAACATATAGGCGCTGGTGGACCCATGGGTCGGCGAGGAGGTCTCAGCAGCGCAGCGAGGATGAGGACGGGTGGCCCCTCCGAAAGGCACAGGAGGCGATTGCGTCCGGGGACGTTTCCGGCTGCGTCTTCTCAGCCACTCTCAGCAGCCAACCAGGCCGGTGGGTACTCGAAAGGCGACGCCGCGCCGCCAGCTCTCCTTAACTGCGTCGCAGTACTGTTTCATCACAAACGTGTCTTTGTTTCATTACATAGCATTGTTTCCATTATGGGGTAACGTTGTTCACGGCGTATCGGGGTATCGGCACCGCACCTACCTGGGTGAGCGCCGCCAGCACCCGCGGCCCGAACGCCCCGCCCACAGTGGCGGCGCCGATGAGGGCGTTGGGCCGCAGCGCCGCCACCAGATCCGCCAGGTCGCTGCTGCCGTTCAGACCCGCGGGTCGCTGCTTTGCGAACTGGGCCTTGCCCGCGGACAAGTCGGGCCTGCGCGGCGTCACGCGGATTGCCCCGTGGGACTTGCACGAGGGCGCTGTGGAGGTGCGTTTACGAGTGCCAGCTACCAGGTACGAGCGCCGCACAAGGTGCGGCGTGTTCCTGTGAGGTCTCCACTTGGCGGTGGCGGTGGCGGGTGCGGACGGGTGCGGGGACCGGGACGGGGGCGGAGACGAAGGCAGGACGAGGCTCGCCGGGACAGCGCCACGGCGCCCAGTGCCCAGTGTCCGGACGTCGCCACCCGCCGCCCATCCCCCCACCGCAGGTCACTCGTTCCATCAGCTCATCTCGTCCACCCACCAAACCCACCAGGCCCCTACCCACCTATCGCGGGTGACCAGGCCCTGTCTGTCCACAAGCCAGATCCGATCCGCCGCCTCCGCGCGGTCCATCCCGCGCCCGACCAGCTCCGCACACAGCAGCTGGGCCACTCCCAGGTTGGCCTGCGGGGTGGGCGTTGGGGGGGGGTTGAAGACAGAGTCCGCTTCTTCGCACACATCTGCAACATCTGTCCGCCTCGACTTTGCACCCAGCCTCTCGCGGCTGACTTCATCTGCATATCCACATTAATCCCGAACACCCCACCGCACTGGATTCGGTTTTTCCACGTTTCCCCCGCCGCACCTGCCCCGCTCCGAAGAACAGAAAGGTCTGTCGCTCCAGGGGCGGCACACCCTCCAGCCGCTCCGCGCCCAGGAGTGCCGCCACCGTCACCGCCGCGGTGGCCTGGATGTCGTCATTGAAGGTGGGCACACCGCGGGACTCCAGCCGCTGGCGGGGCGGGGACCCCCGGGGGTGAAGGACATTGGGCAGGGGCGACCGGCGGGGGACCGGGGGTAGCAGAGGGGGCGCCGACTTGTGCTCGTGTGTTTGACAAAGGAACCCGGCCGAACCAACCCTGGAGAGGTGTGCCTGTGTGTCTGTGTGTTTAATGAGAGTCTGTGTTAGCAAGGAGAAAAACTGAGAGTCCGTGTGTGTGCGTGTGCGTGTGCGTGTGCGTGTGTGGGGGTCAAGTAGACAGGGAGACAGCAGGTGCCCCGGGGCTGCAGTGCGGGTGCGCACTCCGCTCTCGCCGCTGCCGGTCGGTACCCGGCCTCTGCCGGTGTAGGTGTAGGTGTACCGCACACGGTACCTCCAGCAGCGGGAAGGCCTGCGCCGCCCCCACGTCCTCCCAGTGGACCAACAGCTCCGAGCCGTAGCGGGCCTGGGGATGGGTGGGTGGTTCGGATGGGGGGGTGGATGGGGGGTGGGCTCATCGGAAGGGGGACCCGGGGGCCCCCATGTGGGGTATGGGAACGGGTCTGGGAACGGGAGCCCGCGAAGACTCAACCAACGCAAAGACACGCGGCCCGCTGGGCAGATCAATCCGGCTAGGCGCACAGCGGGCTTGGGGTGTTCCCGTACCAGCCACTGCTGACCCACCCGCCCCATCCCACGCCAACGGCCCCCCTCAAGCCACCCCGGAGGGACCCGACCTGACCTGCAGCGCCGCCACCACTTCGTCCACCAGCTGGTAGTACGCAGCGCCGCGCTCCCGGGGTCGGCGCAGACCCACGTACAGCGGGTCGTTCACCTGACCCGCGGGTCGGTGACAAGGGAGGGTGACAACATGGTTTCGGAACTGGATGTCACGATCGCTACCTCCCGAACTTTGAGCGACCACAGGGGGAGTTTCATACTCTCCCGAGATGCTTTGGGTTGGCACCGGATGGTATCTCACAATCGCAGGCGGTGGCGGTTGGCGGTTGGCGGTTGGCGGTGGCGGTTGGCGGTGGCGGTTGGCGCACACACAGTCAGGGACCCAAACCCACCCACACGTTTCGAAGATTCGAACACCCCCCACGGATTTATATGCGGTCGCCCCCTTCCGTGTGGCCTACTGCCCTCCCACAGAAAGCGGTGCCACGCCACACCACCGCGGGTTACACAGGGCGCCGTAGGTCCCCCTCCGTGTGACACATACCGTACACCCGTGGGTCTCTTCTCTAAGCATGCCGTACACCCAGGACGAAACCCTACCACGCGGTCGGTGTTGCAGCCCACGTCCAGGGCCACGGGCACCACCCAGCCGGGAGCCACGCCGGCGGCGCCGTACACCGCCGCCTTGCCCACGGGTATGCCCAGTCCGTGGGCCCCCAGGTCGCCCAGCCCCAGGATGCGCTCCCCGTCGGTGATGACGGCGATGCGCGCCTGCGGATGTTGCATGAGCACGGAGAGCGCGAGTACGGCCGCAATTTAGCCGACAGAAGTCTGGGGTCTGCGTCTGCCGCACGACTCAATCCGCCCCACTACCGCCACCCACCCAGCCACCCACCCACCCAGCCACCCGCCCACCCAGCCACCCAGCCAGCCACCCAGCCAGCCACTCACCCACCCAGTCACCCACCCACGCACCCAGTCACCCAGTCACCCAGTCACCCACCCACCCACCCACCCACCCACCCACCCACCCACCCACCCACCCACCCACCCACCCACCCACCCACCCACCCACCCACCCACCTGCGGTTGTGCGGCGGCCCAGTTGTCGACCAGGCGCTGCACCCGGCCCGCGTCGTCCAGGCTGATGACCAGACCCGTGGGTCGCGGCAGCAGAGAGCCCCACGCCAGGCACGCGTCGCCGACCGTGGGCGTGTAGATGAGCGGCAGGTAGCGCTCGACGTCCTGCGTGGGACGGACAAGCAGGACCGAACCACGGGTCCATGCAGGTCATCCGGGTAAGTTACTTAATCCGTACCGCTTCGACTCAGCCATTCCGCCGGCTCCCCCGTTTCCTGGCAGGTCCACCGTCGAGCACCAGCAGTTGTTCCCCTTCTTCAACGTGTGACGGCTTTGTCCGTATACCGTATTGGTTCGGACTTTTTTTCCTTCTAGCGTCGAAATCACCCACCGGCAAGCATGCAGGGCCTTGACGCCGGCCAGCCAACCGCCTCTCTCACGGCCGTGCTTCCTTCTGTCGTACCTTGTGAGCCTGATGTGCCGTACCTGCTGTACCAACGCAAAGAAGGTCGCCTGGTCAGCCTCCCGCAGCGCCATCAGTGTGTTGTACGACAGCAGCGACGACGTCGACGTGCCGCCGGCCGCCGCCCGCTGCACCGCCGCGGCGGCGCGCGCCACCTCCACTTGGGGCGCCGTCACACGGGCCGGCAGCAGCCCCTCCAGGCCGTAAAACTGCCTCTCGGCGACGGGGGTGGCGAGGCCCCTGCGCCCCGCGGCGTGTACGGCGCCGCGGCGGGGGCGGGTCACGGGACACCCGCCGCGGCCGATGATATGCAACAGCCGGCACAGCGATCAGCGGTCAGGCCGGCCGGATGACTCTGGCAGGAACACAGGCCTCATGAAACATATCGGGCAGGCGAGTAAAGGGTTTGACAAGCGCGGGGCCGCACAGGCGAGGTGCGGCGCCCAGTGCACATCCGGACGTCTGCCCTCCGGCTCCGGACCGGATGTCCGGTGCCACCTCCTCCGGTGCAAGATCACGAATTCCGTACGCCGTACACCGTACACCACGCCCGAGCTGGCGCGGCGCCCCTGGCGAAGCCCCTTTGGTCTCCGTATCTTCCAGTGGGCCCCCGTCAGGTGATCTCCCTCCCTCGCTCCCTCCCTCGCTCGCCGGGCTGGGTGTGTCTGGGCTGCTTTCACTCAAACGCCCTCCCACCCTGCTCCCTCCCTGCCCAGGTTACTGGGGAGCCGCTCTGCTACCTGTTGATGGAGGGGTCACGGAGCGCCTGCCACCCGCGCGGTGCGGCGCCGGCGGCGGTGGGGGCGGGGGCACAGGTCGTGCCTGCCGCCGCCGCCGCCGCCGCCGCCGTTGTGGCTGCTGCTGCCGGGGCTGCGGAGGGCGCCCCCACAGCTGAGGAGGGCGGCGCAGCGGCGGTGCCGAGCAGAGCGCCCGCGCCTGTGTGGACCCACGGGTCAGCAGCGGGCGGTCGGGAGATCGGCAGCGTTGCCGCTCGGCTGCCTCAGCTGGCAGCTCGGCAGCCGGGGCAGCCAGCCAGCCAGCCAGCGCGTCCGGCGGAAACGCACGCCGACAGGCGTGACGGCCGTAGGCCGTACAACATTGGATAATCGAGGTCGTGGGGGACCCCTGCATGGGACCCGCCCTTAATGCCCCGTGGAGGACCTCCCACACACTCTTACATGTGGAAGCGAAGTGCCGAGGAGAGAGCAAAATCACAGAAATGCACCCTTTGCACGCGCCTCTCCTTGACGACTCATACCACTCACCACTTGTCAGGCCTAACTTCAGGCTAGCGTGGGGCAATGCAGCGGCCGGATTTCAATACGGTGCGCTGAGGGCGAAAACCGCCGGTCACAACGCCCCCTTGGGCTGCTGTCATGTGTTTGCTAGCCATGCTCGGGCCAATCCTCTCGAGGGGTCACTCAATCAATGGGTCCCCCCTACCTCCTAACAGCACCTGCCGCCTGCCGCTGACCACCGCAGGCCGCTGCGGAGGACCCTCACGACTCCGGATGTGTCGGTGCTGCCGCTGTTGTTGATTCTGTGTCTGATGTTGCTGCTGGGCTTGCTGGAGGTCATCCACGTGCCCGCTGGTGCTGGTCGTCAGCGTTTGAGTCCATGGACTGCCGGAAAGCCTTGGTACCTCCCCGGCAAGTTCTGAGGACACCGGCAACCCGTCGTCGGGCGTCCGTGAAGCCGCAACATCCGGCGACGTGGCCGCCGCCGGTGCTTCTGCCGCGGCTGCGGGTGACGCTGCGGGCGTCACAGCTGCGGGAGGCCACGTGGCTGCTGCTGGTGTCGTACGCTCGCGTGCACGCCGCGGGTTAGTTGGCGCACGGTGTCGAGTCGATGGGTTGGGCGGCCGGGTGGAGGGCAGATGGCGGGATGACGGCAGAGGAGGTCCCATCACTCCAGATAAAGCCTCAAGCTTTTGCAGTCGGTGGATCGCGGACGGAGGTCAGCGCAAGATGGTGGATGCAGGCGATTGGGCGCGGTCAGGAGCCAAGCGTGATGAGGGTTCCCCCAGGGCCCCCTAACAGAAGCATCGATACATGGTGGTGCCCCTTGCGGTCTGCGCACAAGATAAGATGCCCCTTTCCGTTTCTTCACTTGTTAAATCAATTTTCTGTGGTCCTCCAACGTAAATCACACGGAAGCCAAGCCTTCGTGTGGGCATTCCGTGCTTTGCAGGGAGCAATATTGCAATAGACAGCTATTACCACCTCATAACTTGGCAGGTCATACGAAGGAGGGATATCAACCTCCACTCATCCCGTATTTTTGGATCCTGTGGAACCAGCTCAGCACGGAGATGCAACCCACAGCAGGTCTTTCTGCATGCGGAAAACATGGACGGGTTGGTGCGAGCAAAATATTGGCCTCTCTGCACGCAGGGGCGGACGGACCTCCCGGCCAGTTGGAAATGCCGTCCGCAGCTTCACTCACCGGCGTCATGTGCCGCATTCTACTACTCACTAGCGTTGCCTACAATGACATTAATGATATCACGTTGGAATTCAGTACGCCGCGCTTCGTCGCACCAAGCTCCATGTTCTTCTGCTTCACAACACCAAACATTGCGATCACGCCCCTCAACTTTGATGTGCAGCAACTTAGCGAGGGAGGAACAATATTTTCCATCACGGAGACCACACAGGTGCCAACAATGCTGGACTTCCAGTTCACCAGTTTCTTTGCGTCCAGCGGTGCCGTGAACGCTCTGGAGGTCTCAACGGTCCACGAGGTCCTTGGCACAGATCCCTTCTACGGAGGCAGCTTCAAACTGCAGCGGTGAGGCACCCCAGCCCGGCCGAATTCCTGCTGGCTGTTGGAACCCCTCTTTTTGCCCTTTTTGGGGGCGGACATGCAGGATTTCCTGACTGGGTCCAGCACACCTCAGTGAAATGCAAACTATATACTTGCTGGTTGACAGCTTGCCGAACCTTACAAGGACACGCCCATAAGAACCGTGGCATTTCTTCGATGCACCCAGGGTTTTGAGCGATGTGCGGGTGCCGCCTTCACCTCTACACTGCCCGTGCCCACTCCATGCGCCCAGCTACACACACACACACACACACACACACACACACACATGCTATACACACACGCACACACAAGCGCGAAAGCCGGCGGCGCCTTGCCTGGGTGATGCCGTGTACGACCAGGTACGACAATCTGGTCTTGGACCAGGATGGCACCTCCATTATGGGCGTGGCGGAGTTCCCAGTCGACCCGGCCACACCACCCGGCGGCGGGCCCCAGATGGGCAACTGCTTCCTCCTGTCAGGTGGGGCCGGCCTGGGTGCCACCGCAGGGTAACTCGGGCTTCGGTGCGCGCGTCGGCGGCGGCATGACCCCCCATGACACCCGCACGGCCCTCCTGTCCGGGTCACTCAGCTCAGCTTCAATCGGCCTCTGGACACCAGCCGCCCCCCACCCCTGCCCTCATCAACTCACGGCAGGCACCCGCCGCACAGCCCCCTCGGCAGTTCGGCCGCTCGTGCTGTGACCATCAACCGCGCACCCCATTGCATGCGTGGTTGCGCGACCCTCAGCCAACTTGGTAGGATGCAAAGCAGCACCGCACCGCACCGCCCCTCGCTGGATATCTGCCCGTCCTCTCGACCGTTCCCATCCTGTCTCCCTGCTCCTCTGCTCCGAAACCACGAGCAGGAGCCTGGAAGGCCAACACCCGATACCAGATGGTGATCCAGGTCACCAACCCCGCGCCGCCGGACCCTGTGGAGGTGCCCTTCCCGCCGCCACCGCCTCCCAGCCCCTCGCCACCGGCGCCGCCGTCACCTCCGCGCGCCAACGCGACCGCGCCGCGGGTGCCGCCGCCGCGGCCGCCGCCATCGCCGCCACGGCCGCCGAGCCCCACGCCGCCGCCGCCAGGCCCGCAGTACATGCTGGTCAGCAACAACGCGACGCCGATTCTTTGGATGACACCCATAACGTACGACGTTGCATACGGCGGCAACGGCGGCAGCTCGTTGCTGTTTGCCGTACGAGGCAACAAGTACGGCGCCGCTTGCCCGCTGCGGTGGGTCCAGCGGGACGACCGGGCTCGCGGCCCATGATAGTGAAGCAAACAGCGGTTACGCCGCTGGTTGGATGGGCCTGCCGACTCGCCGTCGTGTCGCCGTCTGGGGAACCCTTTGTGGGGAGCAATCGCCTTGTCTGCGTCCGGTCGGCTGGACGAGATCAAATGCGAACAGACCCCAAAGCTTAACCCCGCCACCCTGCATGCCGTACAGGCCGGCCATTGTGCCCTACATGGGCGGCATGTTCGACGCCTGCGCGGAGTCGCGGAAGCGCGGGCTGGGCCCCGTCGTGGACACCACCGTCACGGTGCGGAGCTAGGCTGGGGGCTGGACAGCCCCCTTAGCCCATGCCCCTGCCTGCCCACTCGCCCCCGCCGCCTCCAACTGCCCTCTCGCGCGGGCGAATTTCCGGGTTAGACCGTCCCTGAATCAAAAACCGGCCGGCTTTCGGATAGCGCGCATCATGTTTATGTATCAGGGGCAAAGGTGTCTCTCGGTTTATTTTAACACACTTCGCTTATCGCGGCTCAGTTGTCTTTTACACACACCATCCCTCCCGAGCAATCCACCTGACCCCCTCGATCCATGTTCCACCCCTTGGCCCTTGCCGACCCGTATCCTGTACCCCTCCCTGCCTCCCTCCCGACACCCCCACCTCAACCGAGCCCAGGACTGCCTGCGGCGGCTCCGCACCGTCGCCAGCCAGCCCGCCAACAGGAACACGCTGCCCTTCACCGCCCCGCCGCTGACGGCCTACAACCTGACCTCCTTCCGCGTCAGCTCCTGCCCGGCCAACAGCGGGCAGGTGCTGGGCCCGCGCATGGGCGGCGAGTGCATCACCTGCGGCACGTACGGCGTCATTCGTGTGAGGCGGGGCGGGGCGCGGGGCCGGGCGCGTACGGCATATGGCCGCAGCCGCGCGCAAGGAGGTGATGGTTGGCGGTTGTTGGAGGGGTGAGGACTGTGAGCCAGCGAGCATGTGCCAGGTATTTGAGGTTAGGATTTAACGTTGACGGTGGGGGTGGCGATGGGGTTGGCGGTGGGGGTAGGGGCTGTCCGCCCGCGCGTGTGAGCCTGAGGGCGGCTCGACCTGACCCCAACCTGACCTTCTGTGTGGTTGTCGTCAACCAAGACAGCGGGGCCGCCACCCGGCCTCCCGGCCCCTCCGGGAGGGCTCGAGTCCGGCAAGGGGACCGCTGGTGTTCCTGTCGCGCCTCCACCCCCACGGCGGGTGTGTCTGGGTTGTTTCTTTGTAAACCCCCACGGCGCTGCGGGCCTTGTTCAATCAATTCTGTACACCCGCATCCCTTGCAGGCGTGTACGCGCGCGGCCTGCCCTGCCTGGCGTGTGCACGCGCGGCTGGACTGACATCACCGCGTCTCCTCGCCAGAATTTGGATGCGCTGCGTTGCCTTGCCTCATTTGCCCATACCCGGGCTTAATGCCGGGTGCGCGCGTGTGTGTGTTGAGTGAGGCACCCGTCCGAACCATACTTATGAAATAACCGGCATTAACATACCAGACGCAACACAGGGCAAGAAAGCAAGACGGCCGCGCCACCACCGTGTGTTATGTGTTTAATGAGAAGCCCACCGTGTGTGTGCATGTGTGTGCGCGCATCCTTCCCCCGACCTGTAACCCCCTCCCTTCCAGAACACCAGCTGCACCTGTCCGCCCGGGATCCTGCCCAACCTGGTGGGGTCGGTGGCGTGCGGCGACCCCATCACCCCGGACCGCGCCGTCAACTCCACCGCCGACCTGCCCGCCTGGTTGTGCAGCAGCTTCACCGCCGCACAGCTCGAGTGGGAGACGGTGGGTGCAGGGCCCCCGAGGAAGGAGGAAGGGAGGGCCAGGGAGGGCGTGCATGTCGATTGGGGTCAGCACATGATGACTGACGGAGGGGAAGGGTGGGAGGGGAAGAGAGCCAGGGAGGGCTCCTCGGGGCGACGGGGGCGTCCGCACGTATGGGCGCATTGGGAGAGCCTAGCTACCGTCAACTGCCCCTCGTCGCCCCGAAACTCCAGAACCAGTTCCACCCTACGCCCTACCCTACCCTACCCTACACGGCCACATGACACATGGGCCCGTAGGCGCGCTGTCAACCATCGACCCCTCGGCCCCTCGGCCACATGCAGCCAACCTCCCCCCGTTTGTTGATGTTCATGAGGCGTCCCCCCCCCCCCGCAGAAGCAACTGCTGGACCACAACGTCGCCAAGATGTACGTCACCGCCTTCATCACCTTGGTGCGGGGGCGGGCCGGGGCGCTGGGGGAGCGGTTGGGGCGCGTGAAGGCGCCTGTCTGATGGGCCGCATGTGGCGCCCCGTCCGCCGCTCGTCAGCCAGGCTTGGCTCGCCCCACTAAGCCGGCCCTGACAAATCGCTGACCTAAATCCCACACATACTAAACACGACTCAAACCTCCAAACCATGCACAGCCGGCGCGCGGCTCAGACCTCCACGAACACATGCATCACACACACACACACATACCCACATGCGCACATCCCCATCCGGTGGCGCTCCTGATGTGCCCGCAGGCCAGCCCTCTGCTGGACTGGTCGACTGCGTACAAAGTGAGGAGGGGGAGGGCGGAGGAGGAAGAGGAGGGTGGGCTGACCCCGCGGTGCTGTCGGATCGGGTAGTCGCAGGGTGATGTCTGCGGCACTGCGACCCTGTACCACCCACCGGCGCTAAGGCTGCTACGGCCATTGCCTCTGAGATTGCCACAGCAACTGCAACGGCTGCCGGGCCACTGCCACAGCTACTGCCACGGCTGCCCTGGCACTCCTGGCCTGCCATCGCTGATGCTGGTGACTGCAACTGCTGCTTTGCTGCGGCCATTGCTGTCATTGCTGCTCGGACGACAGGCGTTTCAGACGTTCAACGCGACTCTCATCTTTGATGACCGGCGGCCCAATTCGCCTACGAGGACGTACGGCATCAAGCCCAACTGCGACAGCTGTACGGACGGCCAGTTTAAAAATGTGTACACCAAACAAATGGTGCGGATAATGATGGTGGTGGTGCGAATGGCAGTGGTGATATGTTTGGCGGGTGGGAATGTACCGTACTTGCAGGCACCGTAAACCGTATTCGTGCTGACGTGCTGACAAACGTCAGATCCGAAAGAGTTGAGTGGAAGGGAACGAAAGGTCAACATGGCTAGGCTGGGGGAAGGGCAATTTCCGGGCGGGAGGGGCCTCAGGTTATACCTCCGGGTGTTTCCAGATGTCGAAATTCGCCTGGAGGCCCCCGGGGCAGTGGGTGGCGGTCCACTGGCCGACCCCCGAGTGGGCCCCCCGCTGATACCGTACCCGGCCGCAGTGGTGAACAGCTTAGGTCGGGGGCGCGAGGGCTTGGCACCTGGCGACTGGCGACTGGGGGCGCTGGTGACGCCACCTCGGCCCGTCGTTCCAGGGTGACCTCCGCCCCTTCCCCCTTCCCCGGGCCGCCCCGCCGCGCAGACATCCGTGTTCGACTGGCACTTCGACGCGATGAACACCTTTCGCTTCATTGGATACCTCCTGGACCAGGTGGGTGGGATTCATGTGGGTCAGGTGGGCGGGAGAGCCTGTAGGTCCTGCGGGTGTGGGGCCGTAGTGGATCATGGGCAAAGACACCCTGCCGCGTGTGCTGTGCGCATGCGGGTGTGTGCGGGTGGGCATGGGGAGGGCGCGGAGGCGGGGGCCCGGTATATGAGCGGGCTTGGGAGCTGGTAGGTCAACAACTTGCGCTGGGAGCTGAGTGTCTCTCAAGGAAGGTTCGGAAGGGGAGGATGGGACAGGGATCAATGCGGTCAGAGGTTCGGTGGAGCTGGGTAAGATGGCGTTTCACCATGAGCTGCCATCCGTTTGAGGGCATGCGGTGCTGGGGATGTGCGGCAGTGCGTCGCGCTGACGGAGAGGGATCTGGTGAAATGCAAGAGTGGAGTCACGGCTGATGTCTAAGGATTGCCTGGCACTGCGGCGACGGCGGTGGGGGCGCTATGCCCGCGCATGACGTCTGCCCTGTCGACGCGTATCCCCGACGCAGGAGCTGCGGTCGCCTTGCCGAGCGCTTTGGGACAGCAGGGATCCCAAGAATTGGAACTACGGTTACTACGACCAAATCATTTGCAAGCCGATGCCCAGTGGGACGTGCTGCGGTGCAAATTTCGACGGGACGTGAAGTGCGCGAGTTGACCGGCGAAAAGGGAGTCGAGCGAAGCTATCGCTGATGTCTTTGACGAACCAAAGAAGCGTGTCGGTTCGTGTTGGCAATGGTGTAAATAAACGAACGAGGCGAGCGCGTACAGGCATTGAAGATGTCCTTTGGCTGAGGGCAACTGTTTGCGGTTGATCCAAGGCGGTTGTAAGGGTGACCTAGTACAGCGGGACGAGCTGCGAAGCTGCTACCCGACAGCGACGTCGCGTGCACGTTGCACTAGAGCTATGCGCCCTAATTTTGCCCTTGTGGAGGGCTCAGTAATTTAGGAACTACAGGCGCATGAACGAGCAAACCTTATAGGATGTAAAAGTCATGTGACTGACTGGCCTTTTCGCGCATGAAGATTATCGATCGTACGAGAAGTGTCGCAACGGTCTTGTGTGCAGCTTCTGTGTGTAACTAGCTACTTCCGGAGACCATCGCCTTCCGTAACGAACTTTGGGCCGACAAGCCGTCCCACGAATTTGTGCTGTGTTGCATTCTGTCATAGAAACTAGGTTATGCCATGAGATGACATACTGCGTTGAAATGGTCCCTGTTTTACTTTTGGCCTTGTGCCTAGCTTTTGCCGGGCGGGCACAATCCCAGACGCTGGCTGAGTGCCAGGGGCTGACCGATCATTACCTTGAAAAACATCATAAAGAGGCATCTCCATACACGGGATCAAACCTGCTTTACTTCTTGCACGTCCCCCGAACAGCCGGGCGGACTTTCCACAGCTGTTTGCTGAAAATAGGTGTACATCCAGCGCTCAGATGTCCGAAAGCCTACGATCACTTGCGGATAACCAATATGAGCAACCCAAACTGCTACCTCCTCAGTTCGCACGATGACTTCAGCGTCGTGTCCATGTTACCGCCGGACGTAGCGGTCATTACCCAGCTTCGAGACCCCGTTGATCGTTTCCTTTCCGCGTACGAGTTTGCGGTGGAGGTAGCGTCGCGGACTTTACGACGTCCGAAGAACTACCGCAAGAAGGTCGGCAGGATCGCCACCGAGGATGTGTGGCCATGGTCGTACCTGGTGCCTTTCTTTGCTGAAGACATGAAGCCCAAGGTGCGCATCACCGGCAGCCGCGAGCGCCGTCAACTGCCATAGCGCCGCAGGGTTCGGGTGGGGACAGGTGTACGGAAAGAAGAGACGCAGGTGTATGTGGTTGCAAACCGGAGCTTGCCTGCACTCGTGAAGCGCACATGCCACGCATCAGCACTCCTTGTTGCTATTGAGAAGGGATTTCTGAAGGACGGTTGGCAACAGCGCCTCCGCCTTCGTCCCAAGTCCCGGTGCCATCACACACAATTGGGCTCTCCGCCACCCGCCCTAAACCGTCCGGTTGAGGAGTGCGCCCCGTGGACACGAAGACAGCCATTGCCTCCCCCCTTGGCCTTCCCTGCACACACACGCGACCTGTCGTCTGCTCTTATCCTGACTGCTGCCTTACCCCTCCCGCTGCCCGCATGGCACGGCAGGTCGCAGCGGCGCATGCCATTGATCAGCCCGAAGGAGGTGAGCGTCTTGGCCTCCTGGCGGCCTCTGGCGTGGGCGGCCCAAACCCCACTCAGTTGCAGGCCGGGCAGACCCTCACGACGGCGCGGCTTTTCCACCCTTCCGGAATGTTCACGAGGGCCTCGCTCGCAGCTGTTACGAGGTTGATGTCCTAAACAACCGCCGTGATTAAGCTCGAGTGTGATCTAGCTGTGGCAGGAGTTGGTAAGGTCAGCTGGGGGTTGCTGCAAGCGCGGCACCCCAGGCGACGCACCTGCCACTGCGGTGCACGGCTGGAAGCGATCCGGGGGCCCGTCCGGGCAGGTAAACATTCGCCGAGCGGCCCCGGAGGGCGAGGGCGGCCAGCACAACGTCGGCGGCTATCAGTTTGGTGCTCTATTGCTGTTTCGCGGTCTTGATTAGCATAAGGGGACCCAGGCCGCACACGCCTCCAGGGAGGCAGCAGCCCTAGAGTTCGGGCCGAGAAGGCCATCTATCCAAGGCGCCGAGTGGCTGGCTTGCTGGCGTGGTGATCGCCGCTGGAGGCGCGCAGTCAGCATGCTCAGACGCCACTCTGCCCTGCCGCACCGCGCCACGCCTGCCCTGCTCGCCGACCCGACCCGACGCGACCCGACGCGCCGGCCGATGTAGGGTGGTTTGCCGAGATGGAGAAGGACGGCGAGCGGTACTTTTTCAACAAGATCACCAACGAGACCAAGACGGAGCTGACGGAGGAGGAGCGCGCGCGGGCGCTGCCGCTGCTGGATCCGTACGACAACGACCTCGTCATCAGCCTACGGGTAGGGGCCCGGCGGGAAGGGAGGCGGGGTGAAGAGGGGCCTGGGATGCGGTTGCGAGGAGGGGTCCGGTGGTACGAGGCGACACGAGGCAACCGCTCGAGCACCGGTTTCGCTCACTCTCAGACCTGAGCACCTGACACCTTCCTCAGGGTTCCGCCACCACCCCAGCAGCCCATCGGAGCTTCCATGTTGCTGCGCCGCCGCCGGAGGCGTTGCTGCCTCTGAATCCACCGTGCGTCTGTCGCTCGCTGTACTGTACTGTACCGAGCTGTACTGTACTGTACTGTACTTTACTGTACTGGGGAGTGACTGGCCGCTCCCCCCTGATGGCCATGTGCCGCCCTCAGGATTTTGCCAAGCACCCCATCGCCAGCGAGCTGCTGCACAACGGCGCCACGTTCCAGGTGCGTGTGGGCACGACACGAGGGGCCTTCTGCCTGCCACACATGAAGAGCTGCTTCCGCTACATTGTTGCACAAATTGGGGATCACAACTCATGGAGGCACGGCCGAATGGCAGCGGTGCGTGGGTGAGGCCTGAAAACTGACTCGCCGTCTTCCAACACGGGTAGCTCTTCTGATGTCCACGTCAAACACGGGCCTAAACATGACAACAGACTCGCTGTGAGCGTCCGCCCAGGGCAGTGGCAGAGCAACGGCCCTCCACACGACCCGGGCGGTCTCTCAAACCCAGGGCCCGCCCGCCCGCCCGCCCGGAGCAGGGCACACGGCACGAAGGGGACGTCCCGCCGATGGCTTCACCCCCCTCCTTCCCCCGGGCCCCTACCGACCCGCTCCAGGTGCTGGGCATCACCAACTATTCGCACTGGGGCGATGCCGGGGGCTTCCGCGGCTGCCTGCACCGCTACGACAACCTCCGCAACCAGCTGCTGGACGTGGCCAAGGCGCGGGTCAAGCGCTTCACCCACGTGGGCACCACGGACCGCCTGTACGACTCGGCGGCGTCGGCACTGGTGGGTTCCCTGGAGCGACGACCGATGGGGCGGGAGCGGGGGGACTCGGGGGGAAGGGGGGTTGTCGGGACGGGCGGAGCCTCGCTGGGGACCGGTGTTTGGGACCGGGGGCCGGCGGGGGGGCGGGCGGGGCACACTGGCATGTGGCTCGGAGGAGCGGGGCAGTGGGGCCTGGAGCTGCACCGGGGAGCTTGCTGAGGACGGTGGTGAGCAGAGGTCGGACTGAATGAGGGGTCGGAGGTCGGAGCACGGGTGGCCTCGGGGCGCAGGCGGGTGGGTGGTGGAAGCAATGGGTTCTTATTCGGGATCTGCACAGGAGCAGGCGGTGGAGGGCGCGTGACAGAGGAAATGTGGAGGTGCAGGTGCGAACGCTGCAGGGAAAGGTTCGCGGTGCGTGCTGTTTTTGTTCGCCTCGCGGGTGCTTGGGCTCGGGGGGGTTTACATCGCCTCATTCAGTGCTCCACCTCCACTGGGGTCCCCGCCGGCTTGATGGATAACCCCCTGTCCGCCGATCTTTGCTCTGGCAGCAGCGCAGCTCCAACATGGCTACCTACCAATACCCTGTCCCCCCTGTCCGCTCGCCCTCACCACGTCAGGTGTCCATCGGCCTCAGCATCGACAGCCCCGCCTACGCGGGCGGCGATGAGGATGTGGCGGGGCGCGGCGGGACCCGGCGCAGGACTCAGAACACCATTGACCAGGGTGGCGGCGGCGGCGACGGCGGCGGCGATGGCGGTGGCGGCGGCGGTGGCGGCGGCGGTGGCCTCGACGGGGAGGTGGCCCGCTTGGACCTGACGGAGACCTTTGGTCTCAACAAGGGCCGGGGCGGCCGGGGGGGTGTCAGCAGTGAGGCGGCCGCCCAGCTGCAGCTGCTCGCCAAGCTGATCCGGGAGGTGGGCGGGGGGGGGGGGGCGGGGCGGGGCGGCTGGGCTGGGGGCAGGGCGGGGTTGGGGGCAGGGCGGGGTACTACCACGGGGATCGGGTCGCGGAGGACT
This sequence comes from Eudorina sp. 2006-703-Eu-15, assembly GCA_003117195.1. Classification (NCBI taxonomy): domain Eukaryota; kingdom Viridiplantae; phylum Chlorophyta; class Chlorophyceae; order Chlamydomonadales; family Volvocaceae; genus Eudorina; species Eudorina sp. 2006-703-Eu-15. Next base: position 909,362 of record BDSI01000033.1, read on the forward strand.
GTGGTGTTGCCGAAGGTCCAGAAGGTTTAGGAGTGAAGGTCCGCCCTCTTCTCTCCTTTCCAGGAGCGGCGCGGTGCTGTGCTGCGGTCCGCGCCTGTCAAGTGCTAGTAGGGTGTGCCGTCTGGGCAGGCGAAGAAGAAGGGGGGCAGCTGGTCAATGCGCTTTCGGCTTTCGGCGGGCCGGACGTGGACCACCGCTATCCCGTTGGCCCAGGGCCCCGCCGCCTGCGCTCTACTGCCCGTCAACATCACGTACACGCACACGGACGGGCTCCTCACCAAACTCGCACACACACGCGCGCGCCCGCAGGCACGGAGGCGGCTGCAGGTCGCTCAACAGGAGCTGGTGCAGGCGCAGAAGGTGGGTCGTGTACCGTAGCGAGCGGCTTGGGGGCGCCTGGGGGTTTGTGTGTCGATGGACGACTGTTGACCGCGAGGATGGGCCGGTGATGCCGGCGGGGCCGGGGGGGAGCTGGTCTGTGTGGGGCATCACCAGTTGACAGTCGCTGATGGGTCGCCCGAGCCTCCCCTGGGCTGGGTGTGTCTGGGCCTTTTGTCCCCCGACCCCGAGAGGTGGTAAGAAGGCGCCCGGTGACGGGCGGGTTGGCTCCGACAAGAAACTAGCCTCCCCCAGGTGGTCCGCCAGGCCATCGCGGTCCCCCTTCGAAGACGCACCCCCGTCCGGCACGGCCATCACAATGATCCTACCCCTCACAACACCGTCACGCCGCGCCGCCACTCGGCGGCCCAAACGACGCGATGCTGCGCTCACCGCCCTCCCTTCCATAAAGAGCGTTTTTCTACGAAATGCCCTCGTTCGCCTGTCCTCACGCCGCCGCCGCCGTCATGGTTGTTGTTGTTGTTGGTGGTGGTGGTGGTGGTGGCTTGGTGATGCCGCGCAGACCAGTGCGGATTCGGAGACCGTGAGCCTGCTCCAGAACAAGGTGGACACGGCCCGCAACGAGCTGATCGAGGCGCAGGTGGGGCGTCCGGCGGGCGGGGCGAGGGGTGCAGGGGCGGGGGAGGATCGCGATTTTGCGGATCGGTGGACGGTTGGTGGACATTTGATGTGCCTCCAAAGTGCGCTGACTGCGGTGGCCAGAGGAAATCCGCCGGGACCTCATACTGGTGTGAGACCCCGCTGAGCCCCGCGCGGAGACGGCAGGGCTCCGGCCACGTCTTGTGTGTATGTGTGGGAGAGACCAGCAGAAGGCATGCCGCTGTCGGCATGCGGTGGTGTCTGAACGGGTGCCTGCCTGGGTGCGTGGTTGTGCTGCCATCGGGATCGACCTACCCTTCCAGGGGCCTTGCTGCGCTTTGCGCGCCCCCTAACAGCTTGCTCCGAATGCTACAGCCTTGCCCAACTTCACCCAGTTCACCCAGTTGAGATCTAGAACCTGAAGCTGCCGGAATGCGGGGCCGCGTCGCATTGCGGCATTGGTCCGTCTTGGTGTCGCGGTGTGTCATGCCGCTGGCGCTACCACCACTGACTGCAGCCCTGCCCCGGCCCGCTCCGAAACCCGAACAGGAGAAGCTGGCCGCCGTGAGGGAGGCGCTGCCCGCCAATCTGGGCGGATCGAGCGCGTCCCACGACACGTGAGGCGGCATGGAGGCGGGGGGGTGCGGAACCACCTCCGTCGGCTTGTGTCGTTTGGGTTGGGTAGTGATTGCCTGGGGTCCTCGATTGCATGGCACGACTGTGCTGTAAGGTATGGGCGTGTGGCGCACAGCCAAGAGCCTCAACCGGGCACCTGGCAGCGTGCAGGCGGCACGGGAAGGCGCACGGGACCCGCCAGCCGAGTCCCGCGAGGCGCATTCGCCCCGGATGGACGCGCTCGTTTGGACGGTTTGACACGGACCTCCCCGTCTCCATGCCCGCTGCTGCCCGCTGTGATGGCGACGGCGGGTGGGTGCCCTGCAGGGAGGCGAACGTGGGGCATGCGGCCCGTAGGCGGCTGCTGCAGGAGGACAGCGCCACAGCCGCCGAGTCCGGTGAGAAGCAGTCTGGGGAGCAGCAGCAGCAACAACAACAACAACAACTGCAGCAGCAGAGCTCCGAGACCACCACGGTCAGCGCCGATGACGTCAATGCGGTAGGTGGGCATGCCGGGGGGTTGACACGGCAGGCAGTCGTGGAGGAGTTTCTGTAAGTTTGGGGATTGGCAAGAGGCCGAGGGAGAACTGAAGATGGGGATGGCAGGGAGCCGCGGGGTCCGCGCTTGCATCCTGGCCGCTCGGGCTGCGGAGCTGTTTATGGCGCTGTCCCCGAAGCATGGATGAGGAAAAGGCGCCGAGCCAGCGACGAAGGGTTTGGCCAAGGCACCGTAAGCGGATGCGGCGAAAGGGGATTGACCGCCTTGCCGCTGCGGCGGGTCGTTGGACGGCGGGCGGCTGCAAGCCCGGCGGATTCTGGTTTGATTGAAACACGTCACAGTGGGCCCCGCGGTTCATCTTGTTGCTGATACGGTAACCTGCACGCTGCTGTTTGCCGTCTCGGCTGCCTTGCGCGCAGGGCTTGGGCGAGCTGGAGGTCAAGGCTGAGCAGCGGAGGTGAGCGGGTTGGGGCCGTTGCGCAGCGAGCACACCCAGCAGCCAGCGGCCACCCCAGTTGGGGCCGTCATGGGGCCACCGAGCAGCACCGCATGTCGCCGCACTGCGTATGGTTTCTGCCCTAATGTTCATCCCGCGACGCGGGCGAGGGGCGCAGCCCCGGTCGCACCGCACCGCATAGCAGTAGAACGCTCCATCGCTTGCCGCTCGGCGGGGTGCGCGATTTGAGGGTTGAACTAAGGTACCAGGACGCGGCGCCATGCACGTGCGGGCGTGCTTGAGCCCATGCACAACTGGATGTGGATCTGGAGGACTTCCGCATGTGCCGCATTGCCCGTTGAGACGGCGTCCACCTGCCACTCCCCCGCCCCTACGCGTACCCCGCATGCAACGCGTTCCTCTCAGGCGCTTGGCCAGCAAGATCACACTGCCGACGGTGGACGCGTTCGGGAACCAGCTGGACCCCGACTACAAACGCATATGTGAGCGGGAGGGAGGCGGCAGGGCGGCCCCAGGGGAGGGAAACGGGGGAAGAGGGGTATCCTTGTGTGCAGTCCGGCGACGGCGCGAGACGCAACATGGGACACCCTCGGAGCCGCCTATCGTCGGCTTTTGTTCCACAAGGCCCCGATATCGCCGTTTTCGTACTCAGCCCATCCCTCGCCCGGCGACCTGATAGAAACCCACCATCCCACCGAGTCCCCATTCGCACCCGCAAGCTGAACCTGTCTCCGCATCCGCATCCGCGTCCGCGCCAACGCATCCCCCCTGCTGGTCCGCAGCCCGCTCCAGCGCCGGGATGGAGTTCGTGCGCTGCGCCACCCGGGCGCAGGAGCGGTCCTCGTCGCGGCGAGAACAGTCGCTGGCGGCGCTGTCGACCGCGGACGGGCGGCACGTCTCGTTCAGCAAGGCGGCCCGTAAGCGGATACCCCAGGAGGTGCTGGACCTCATACGGTGAGCGACCACGCATGAGGGGGGCGGCGGGGCTGGTCTGGTCTGGCCTGGTCTGGCAGGTCAGGGGAGGGGAGGCAGGGCAGGAAGTCTGCTCCTGGTTCGGAGCACTTTGAGAGGCGGGATGCAGCGACGATGTGGAGTGCAGAGCAGAGCGGGTGTGTCGCCGGGTTGGCGAGGGGGATCGCCCTGCCCCGACCAGTGGCGTCCCGTATACCTCTGACCTGTCGTGCTGTGCAGCTGGAGCTGCACCGCGCCTGTCGGGTGGAATGACGGGCACGGCCGTCCCCCTGCTGTCCCACGGCTACGCTTCTTTCACCTACCTGATCGGCTTTTAGGTTGACTATGGGAGCTAGGGCTCCTTGGTATTTGTATATCAATAGCCCCCAGCGGTCCGACACTTCACCAGCTACGTGGCCGAACTGGCGTTGGGCAGGTTGTTTCGTTTCGGTATCTGCGCTTTCAGTCAGGTTTTGCCAAGGCCTACATAGTGGACGTCGTCGCATCGCTGGGGATCCTGGTACAGTTCATTCGCCACCAGACCTTTGCTCTAGCAGCAGCGCAATATGAATATGTCTAACAATTTCCTATATTCTCCTTCCTGCCCGCCCGCTCGCCTGCCTGCCTGCCTGTCGTCAGCTCCTACAACATGATGGACACGCCGCTGCATCAGCTGGGTCTGCAGCTGCTGGACAGCCGCATCGCGGAGCAGAAGGCCGCACAGCTGTACAGAGCGCTGCCCCAAGATGACGTGAGGGTCGGGGCGAGGGCGACGGCGAGGGCGAGGGCGAGGGCGAGGGCGAGGGCGGGGGCGAGGGCGAGGGCGAGGGCGAGGGCGAGGGCGAGGGCGGCCTGGCGGGCCAGGAGGGGGTTGCAGGGCGGGGTCGGCTCCGTCCGGTGTTGCACTCCGTTTGCGATGCGTCGCAGAATACCGTATTCCGGAGCCCTTAACTGACTGACTGACTGACTGGCTGACTGACTGACTGACTGACCACCCGCGGACATCTGCGGCAGTCTGCCTCCGGTATGCCCCGCATTCCGTGACGGCCTTCAAACGAGAGCCTTTCCAGTCGTGCGGGGCACCGGGCCTGTGCTGGTGCCCTGTTCAGCAGTGCAGTCCCTTCGCTTTTGCGCCCGCCCGCCCGTGATCAACCTCCTAAGCGAAAACCGCGTGTGGCTTGTTGTCCCTCCTTGCTCGCCTCGTGAGCCCAGCGGGCGCATCGGAGGCCAAAGCCGGACGTGGGGTCGGGCGCGTCGGGAGGGTCGGCCAAGACAGACGAGCTCTGGTGGGTTGTTCGCCGGAGGTGTCTGCGCCGGCCCGTTCCATGACGGGTGACCTCGGCGCCCCTGTATTGCATGTTGGATTTCTGTGTCTGCATGTGAAGCGATACGAGGCGCGTCCGCATGGAGGATTGCGGGCTGCGATCCGGATGCACCCATGGTTCGCCGCCTCAGGGCGCAAGGGTGCTTGCTTCCCAGCCATGCGTGCCCGACAAGAGCACAAATGGCCATTTTCTGTGGTAGGCTGTTGGTAGGCCGCGTCGTGGTCGCTCTTCACTGCTCGTCGCCCCTTGCGCAGCGACCCGCTCGTTGTCACATGACGTGACGTGTCCCGCACGTTGCCTCGGCCGCGCACCCCTTGTGTTGACCTATGCACCGGCCCTCCATCCAATTCACAGATGCGGAGGTGGCCGTTTGAGAGGCCTGTGCCGGAGGAGCTCCATCCGGCTGCAGCTGTCGGCAAGACGGGGACTGGGCCCCGTGGGGCCATTGCGGGGGTGCGACTGTGGGGCTGTGGGCGACACTGAGGCTCCCCACAGCTGCGCCGCGCTGCGCTGTTCCACCGGGCCCTCCCTGGACCCGGGGAGCTAGGACCCACAGCTCATCGCAAGGGATGCCACATGCGTGTTAGAGTGGCCGCATAGCTGTTAGGGTCGCCGACTGGTTGCGAGTAGACACGTCCATGTCATGTGGGGTGAGCGGCCAGCCGTCAGGGAAATGCAGTGAGGGATGGGGACCGGAAAGGGTCATTGGCAGCAGTTAAGTGTCTTTTGGCTTTTCATCCGAGGGGCTTTCCACTGGTTTTGCTGGTTGTGTCTGCATGTGAAGACCTGCGTGAAGAGGTTCCATAAGCACGAGCGTGAGCGGGGTGGGGTGGGGTGCACATGCCGTCGAGTTGGAGGTCAGTGCGTACCCAAGTGTGTGCAGCGCACGTGTTGCACACCATGGCGCAACAGCCACCTAGAGGCCCCCCCCAGACGTTGCATGACGTACGGGTTGGTTTTGACAACTGTAGGAGTGCGGGTGCCGCCGTGGCGGTGCCGAAGTACTGATGCCTGACAAACGGACAGCCATGACACAAGAGCAGTTGCAACAAGAAATTACGCAGTTGCTGGCTTGCTTCTCGGGTGGGGCGGTATGTAGGGGACACACAACGTTGCATCTTGTGGTGGGCGGTTCCGATCTCAGCGGGCGACGTGAGGTCCTCTGGAAGCAACACGAAGCCCCCTCCGTGAACAAACGACCTGGGCCATCCAAGGCCCGTAGCCGGTCATTGCCGCGCCCCCACAACCGTACAGGACCCTATGGGGCGTGTGCCCGTGTACTTACTGTCCGTGTGCCAACACAAGCGCAGCGCCGACGTGGGCCGGCGCCCATCCTCCCCGAAGTGCTCATGAGCTGTGAGGTACGGGTCTGCACCTGTGCGTTCCGATGGCGACCAACCCGTGACGTCGCCGGGGTGATCCCGACCCCGGGACCTCCCCTCTGCCCTGAACACCCGGCCTAGTTGCTTGCCGCCTGGGAGGTGCGCCAATGCGCTCCTGCATGCACAGGCATCATCCCTACCACCAAGGACCAGCGCTCGGCCCACAGGTGAGGGCGATCAGAGGTACAAAGCAGGAAAGTCCACCGAGCCATCCATTACATAGCTGACGAGAGGGGCGTGGGTAGTACCGTAGTAACGATTACCGTGGGGCTACAGAGCCTACTGAGAGGTGGGGCTACAGAGCCTCCAACTGAGAGGGTAGTGCCCAGCCGGTCACACGGGCCATCGAAGCACTAACCCAGTGGGTGCTCTAGGTCCCAAGCCCTGATGCCTCAACACCACACATCGCCCATGCCGCACGCTGGAATGCCACAGGTCCGCACCTCAGTGCACCGCAGCTGCCTCTCCAGTGCGGTGCGAGCCAGGCACCCTACAGCCACACTGCCCTGGTCGACGCCCGCCCTGAAGTCCCTTTCCCCGCCCGAAGCTTCTTTCGTTGCAACGAAGCACCCCAGCGAGAAAGTACCATCAGGCCAAGAGCAACACGTGGCAGGAAGCACCCTGCTAGCCAACGTCACCATCCGTCAAAATTGGCAGGGAGGATGACCCTGCTTGGCCTCGCCTTTATTCGTACACCGGGGGCGCACCGCGCCCTGGGGCCTGCCGGCCCTCGTGATGCCCGGGAGGCCGTCCTGCGCGCCTGCCACCGAGGCCGTGACACCGCGCGTTCACCGCTCCACAGCACACCTTCATTGCATGGCCCCGCCTGCTCGCCCGTCCCGAGGCACGACCCCGCACGTGTGTACGTGCGCTGAAAGCAATCCGCTCGCCGTCGAGAAACAGAAGACGTTTCTTGGGTGACTACATACACATACACATGGGAAGAGTACATAGTATCAGCGATGACACAAGCTCAGCCATGACGAGATCACGCCGCACACCATCATGCAAGGCATGGGAAAGATCCTCCATGGCTTTTGAGATCGCCGGCAACGACCGAAGCATAATAGGAACCCACCGCAACCATCCTCCACCGCCCGTTGCGCGCCGTTGTCAATTGCATCAGGGGGCCCTGGCCCTTCCGAACCAGGCCGGCCGCGGTCCAGGTGTCAAGTGTCCTGTGCTCGTGGAATGGCCGGACACTTCACAGAGCGCGCACACCAGCACTCCCCCCATGAGAGCCACGTGGTGGCGACGTGGTGCCACTGGAGCTGGGCCGCCCGCTGCCACCGCACCCAAGGGGGCAGTGCCGCCTGAGCTGCCTCCCTTCCCCTTTCCCTACCCTGCGCAACCCCGAACCACGTTGTGTGCTGCAGGTTCCTTCCCCGCTCCTCCTCTTGCTGCCTGTCTCGGTTGCAGTGCGGCCCGGCCTCACAACGCGGGGTCCCGGATGACCTGCGGCTTGAAGTCCGGCTGCACGAATCGGTTGAAGAACTCCGCATACATCTCGTACCTGGCGGTCATTTGGAAGCCCCACTTGTCCTTGGTCTGAGGGCGGGCGCGGAGGCACGCGGACGGGAAGGCGTGAGGGGGCGCGGGCAGCGGCCCCGGGACGGTGCGATGTCAGCCGGGGCGGAGGGGCCAAACCTGACCCACGCGTATTCCTCACCGATCTCATCCTGTCTGCCGCACTGCCCCCCATGCGAGGTCTCGCCAGCAGCCCCACCTGACGACAGAGGTTGAGGTCGATATCCGCCACCATGAGGCCGTCCTTGTGGCGGGCCAGGGAGGGGCTGCGGCTGCCGTCGGGGGCAGCCACATAGCTGCTGCCGTAGAAGTGCCCGAAGTCCTGCGAGGGGTCGGGTGTTGGCGGGGTTAAGACATGTCGAGTCGTCGACACACGGCAGCGGCCCCCGCGTTAATCAGCGAGTCCACCACACGCGGCAGCGAGCCCAGAGCCAAAAAGCTTGACCTAGCTCGCAGATGGGAGGACGAGCACACACCCTCGCGGGTTTATCATTAAACACCCTCGCGCCGCACTGCCCACAACCTGACCAAACCCCCATCCCGGAGCCATTGTCCAGCCGATTTCCCCTGCCCGCGAATGCCCCTTCTCGCCGCAGCGCCGGCCCAGCCAGCCCGCCCTCCCTTCTGTGCCGCCATCGCTTCAACCCCATCCCCATTCCCAGGCCCGCCCCGCCCTGTGCCATCCCACCCCGCCCGATCCCCGGCCGGTCTCTCACCTTGTGCGCCGGCCTGCCATCCCCCGACGTGAACTCGCGCGGGAACACCTCGGTGCCCACTCGGTTGATGGCCGCCACGAAGTAGCTGTTGGCGATGGCGGCGTTGCGCGCCTCCACCGGCCACAGCGGCTCGGACAGGTCGCCCACTGTGGCCGCCGGGTTGAACACCAGCTCCGCACCGTTCATGCCGAAGGCCTGGGGCACGGCACGGGTTGAGAGGCGGGGAGGGTATAGGAAACTGATAAGACATATTCAAACTGCGCTGCTGCCAGAGCACAAGTCCGGCAGGGAGGGAAACGGAGGGCGGTGCGCAGTGTGTGTCGCCAGCAAGAGGACCCGCCCGAAAAGCCAACCCGGAGCGAAGAATACATACCACAATCACCAGCAGAAAATCTCGTGACAGAGGGTCAAGCAGGACAGCCGCGCCACCATCAGCTCGACATGTCGACTCAAGAGGCCGCACCGTGTGTTTAATGAGAAGCCCACCCGCACCGTGTGTGTTTGTGTGTGTCCCCGGTCCGGAGCGGTGGCGTGGGTGTACGAAGCGTTAAGTGGGCGCGGAGGGCTAGCAAGTTATTGTGGGCGTGAAAGGATCAAGAGGGAGACGACGTGTGGTGAAAGCGTGGGAAGGTTGTGGGTGTTGTTAACACGCCAGCCCTTGCTGCTGCCCCGACTGCTGCCGCGCGCTGCTGCCCCACCTGCCAGTTCATGGGGTGGTGCCGGCCGTAACAGATGTTGACCGCGATACGCCCGAACGCCGTCTCGAACACGGGGTGGCCGGTGTTGCCCTCCATGTAGTAGGTCGACTCGTTGAAGTCGCCCACACGAGGAATGTGGTTCTGGAGCGGAGCGGGGAGCGGGGAGGATCAGCAGGCCCGGGCGCGGCAGGCGGGCGGACGCGACGGGGGAAGACGCTGAGCTCATGGACTTTCCCGCCTTCACGATTTGGTTGTTGGTAAAAGACATCGCGACGTCGTCGGACGCCCCGGGCGCACCCTGGTGATCTCTCTGAGGCTCCCAATTACCCCACCTCCTAGGGTTCCTTCGCACAGTGGTGGCCACCCTGGCACCTGTACCGTCCGCATCCACACCGCCAACAATCACAGCGGCCGTCGTCTACCCCTCCCTCACCCTCGCCGCCAACGCCTCACGCAGAGATCTCGAGCGAAGCAGGCACACGCACACACAACACCTTGGCGGTTCAGTTCTCGTGATAACCTACCCCCGCACGCACACACAGTCATATACACACGCACTTTGCGGTGCTTGCCGATGATGTTGCCATTGTGGCCGATCACCACCGCGGTGTTCCAGACCGTCTCGTTGTGCGCCGAGTCGCGCTCCAGGATGGGACAGATCACCACCATACCCCACCTGCGTGCGTGTTGGGGGCGGGGTGCGTTGGCGTTGGAGACGGGTGCCCTCCGAACCCCGAGCTCGACGCCAGCAGCCCTGGCCGAAGTCAACTTCGGGCGGGGAGGACGTGACAGCACTCCAGCGCATCGGTGGCCGCGATGGGAGGGAGGCGCCGTCACAAAACCCTGACCTTCCCGAGTGTTGCCCCGGACGGCATCTGACGCTGTCGATTTTGGGGGCGAGCCGCCAGGCGCCTGGTCGTGCCGGGATCAGAGAAACCTGGCCTTGCGGCATCGGCGGGCTGGACTGCGAAGGCGGCCAGTAGCGGGTCCCCAGATTTCGTAGCCTCCGCAACCTCCGCCGAATGAACACGGCGCGACGGGGAGCGGGTCCTTCGCATGCCGCCAGGCGCAACGTACATCAGGGCGGGGCCCGGCATCCGAACAGCCCGGGGCCCCGCTGCGAGGCTCCAGGGGAGCGCGCACCGCCGCGTCCCTCCCACCCCAGCAACCGGTCCCGCTGCCGCCCCACTTCACCTCCTGGCTGCCGCCTGGCAGAACGCCACCGCCTCGCCGCTCTCCGCCGACTCCGCAAACTCGCACCACTGCTTCTCCCGGGTGCAGAACGCGAAGGGCATGTGCCTGCGACAGGTGGGCGCAAACCTGGCGTCAGGATCGGGATGAAGAGGGGCGAGGGTGCCATCGGCCGAAACTGTGATGGCCAAGCAAGGGGTTGCAGTCGTGGATGCCGCTCCCATCGTGCGGGCTGCTTAGCAGCGCGCTTGCGAGACCTTCCGCAGCGACCCGTTCTGACGCACCAGGCCTCCTGCAAGCAGACCACCTTGACGCCCGCTTGCCCGGCAGTCTCCAGCATCTGACCAACTCGTTCACGTATGGCCTGCAGCATGTGGGACCCATTCCATTCTCAGGCACTCCTCCCACAATGCGAACATGCGACTTCTTGCGATCGACGCACCCGGGCTTGGTCCGTGAAGGGAGCGTCCGTTGGCAACACGATTTTGTTCTGAATCAGTCCGATCCGAACAATTCGTTGCGGACGCATCTGCTCCGGCGCAGCCCGGAAGACTGCGGTGCGAAGGTCAAAGTCCAGCGCTTTCGCTCGCTCAGAAAGCAAGGGATCCAACGACATCCCCGTGACGAGCTCCCCCACGTTCAATCCATAGATCACACGGCGTGCTTGCTGAAGCTTTTCAGGAGGAATGTATTCCTACAGGACCATGCACCGGGTGCGATTAGGGTTTCATAAGGTTTCGTCATCTTGCGTTCCGCAATCGTACCTCCAGCATCTCCTCTAGGGTTGAGAAGCCTGCAAGGCTACCGTCAGACATTTCGGGTTGATGCGCCAAAGTTGAAACGTAAGGTGATTGCTATACCAGTCAGCGCAGAATAGCTTGGGTGTTGGATTAAATTGGCGCAAACAATTGCTGGTCCCAAGGAAGTACTCAATTTTTGCACGCGATCGATACGATTGATGAAGCTCCCGTCCATGCCGTACTCCGTGGATTCGAGCTGATAAATTTGCCAGTATGCCCAGGGCGCCCACACAAGCTCCCTTACTATGCGCACGTGGACTATGTAGTAGATACACGGGCAAATATGAATTAATCAGGTCAGGGAAAATTCCCCACTTTCTACAAGGAGCTCCAGTGGTAGCGTAAGTAAAAATTGTGCAGTGCCTGCAGAAATTCATCAAGTTACCTTAGTGTAATAGTCGATCCTTAACCTGTCACTGCATGAAGACCCACGGGCCCAGTGTCTCGTCGTGTTTGGATGATTGTCTTGCATTTCGAAGGCACAGATGGAACTTTGTGTTTACTGAACCATTTACTGAACCACAAGCAAACAGATGGCAAGGGTCGGTACGGGCCCGTTGGTAGGTGCGTGCGTGCATCGGACGGAGACAAATGAAGGGACAGCCCTGGACAGCGCGGTCCTGAAATGGCGCACGGTGGAGCAACAATGATGTGAACTCTTCCGATTGGTACCATTTTACTTACAAATTTTTAGTTATGTCAGTCCCGAATCTAAAGCTGTTCCCCTGTACTGGCCCTCTCTAGGATTGCCCAGTGCGCATGCCGATTCACCGTGCTGGTTGCAGATCCCATCACGCCGCATTCCCCAGCATCCCCCACATGCAAACGGACCGCTCTCTGACTGCTCATAGGCACCACGGCCTCATCCCCATGAGCATCGCTTGTTGATTGCGTTACGCCATTCTGGGACGATACCAACTACCGTGGCGGGTTCATGGACGGCGCGTCCTTACGCCGCAGCACCGCCACCAAGGTCCTCTGTCTGACTGTGCCGGTCGTGAGCTTGTCTGGACAACAAAGGAGGCGGTCATCTGTCCATGCTGGGATTTCGGCTGCCATGCCCCGACGCCAGTTGCGATGTTTACATACTTTCCGCCAAAATGGGGCGCGACTTCAAACGGACGACCAGCCTGCTTCCGCCAACGCCGCCCGACGCTCAATGCGAGACACCCATCCTGCTTCCGCCCATCCTACACTTCAAAGATACCCAAAGCAAACAATTTAGAATTTTAGCCACGTATCAGGGGCGCTAGACGCTAAACCGGCCCGTATAGGAGCTGGTGTACGGCGAAGAGCGACACATACAGTGACTGCTGGACAGGGCGGAACAATCGAACGCCTCTGCCATTCGTACAATGACACAATGCGCAGACTGTCCGAAGACAAACTCGGCCCACCGTCGCAGCGCAGCGCGCCAACCGAGGCCGCAAAACCCTCCTGGGAGTCCGCGTCGGACTGGGGAACTCCGTGTCGTACTGTGTGCATGTGGTCGGGAAAGGACCCCTGCGCAAGTGTGTCGATAGAGGCCTGAGCCGTCACCAATGCATGTGCATGTGTGTGTTCAGAGCGATGCATGTGAGTTTATTAGCGCGAAGCCCACCCGAACCACGCAGGCCAGGTGTGTGTGTATGTGTGTGTGCGTGTGAGCATCGGCCAAAAAGGATGCCCCGCAGCTCGTCCTATCCGTATGGTCGTCACTCCAGGGTGGGCGTCGTGTTGGTAAGTTCACCACTTGCGTCTGGGTACGACACACGGAAGAGGACGAGTACAAAACCCCTCGTGGCGTTCGATCCACATCCACAAACAAACATAATTACGCATTACATTTGCACTTTGGACAAACAAACGCCGCAATGGCCAGCGATGGCTCGCCAAGGGGAGGAGGCGGAGGCCCTGGATGGGAGGCTTCCTTCAGTGCGCAGTGCCCCGGTCCAAGGTCCAAGGTCCAAGGTGGACACACCCCGCGCCCCCGGCTGCCAAGACGACCAATGACCTCAACGCACCAGGTCCCACTGCACGCATACCTGCGCCTCTGACCCTTGCCCCCTCGCGCTTGCACCTACAAAGTACAAACCCACGGCCAGGGTGCCTACGCGTCCCCCGGGGGCCTTATTTGGGCCGTGAATGCGCATGACACGGGTCATGTATTATTCCAGGAAAAGCAGCCGGCGGCGCGGGTCGCCCGCACCGGGCCGCTCATGGCGAGGTGTCGTTGCCGCGGCCGTCAACAACCCTGCCGTGATGGTTGAGCGCAAGTAAGACAAGTGTGCGGCACATGTAAAAAACCAAAACCTGGTCCCAGGTGCTTGCGTTGTGAGCCCTTTTGAGCTGGAGTTATGAAGCAGTGTGCACATGGCAAATGGAAGAATCTCCATTCAAGGTCAGGCGGAGGTGAATGAATGAATGAATGAATACATGCCTCTGAGGACCCCACGCGAAATGGTTGCTTATGCTTTAACCATACAGGCGCGAAAAACACACACGGGGGAGTTTCGTCATTGTCGCTCGCAGAGTGCATGAAGAGGCTTGCACGGTGGTACGGTCGTACCCTGCCGTACACGGATTCCCAGCGTGCCGTGTCCCCCTTTCCCCCTCCCTGCTCGCGGCAGTCAGCCGTCGGGCTGCCCGCCGCTCTCTCTCGTGTGCCTGGTCCTCGTGCCGATTGCGACTGCTACGGTGGCTGCCCACTGCCGTCCCTGCGGTCCCTGCCGCCGCTCAAGGTGACCTCCGCAGCGCCGAGGAGTACAGCGGGCAGCAGCTCTTGTTGGAGTTGTACAGGCTCAGCCTGCGTGGTGGCACACGGTGGTTGTGGGGGGAGGGGTGTCAATGACACACACACAGCCCGGTGACGCCTTGCCAACGCCTAACGGGCGTCCCCCGACAGCTGCTCTATGGCCACCCGGCCACGGGCGGTTTCGGACTCTTGCCACTCAAAGCCCACTGCTACGCGCGGGAGGCTGTGTGGGCGACACGCCTGGCCCGGTCGGTGGGCCAACCGCCGGGGGCGCGCGGCCACCCGTGGGCGCAGGTGACGGCCACCTACCTTCGGCACCACCACCCGAATCTTAGCCCCAGCTCAGTACTGACGGCAGGCCCACCAGACAGCGCGGACACGCTGCCTGGATTGGCATCGCTGCCGCAGGACATCCGCAGAATCATGGGGGCCCTCAGCCGCCTCCCGCCGGTGCAAGATGTGGACTCATCCCCACTCCCGGCGGCCGGCGACTGGTGCTTCAACATCCCCTTGTGGGGGAACCCACTCCTACCTAACACCACTCCGGGGGCAGCGGACGATGGCATGGAGGACCGCACAGGCGACACGGACCCGGACTTCACGCCGGTGGAGACGCGGGACACCGCGGACCCGCCAGCGTGGCCCGGCCTGGAGAGGCGGCACACACGCCTGGCAGCATGCGGGAAGCTTCGCACAGTTGGGGACGCAGTGCGGGTCGCGCGTGCAGCCGGCGAGGCACCCGCAGCCGGTGCTGGATGGGACGCGTGGGTCCGCGACCACCTGGGTCCACAGGGGTCCATGACCTTAAGGCGGAGGCCGACCCTGACGGCCATCCACTGTCTACTCGCCGACATCAGCGACGAGTGGCGGGGAGCTGCAGCAGCGGTGCTGGACCATCCCGAGCGGGCGGGGGACCTGGAGTCTGAGGAAGAGACCCGTCGGCGGCTTGTGGACCGGATGGGGTGGAGGCTAGCCAACTCGCTGACGGTCAAGCTTAGTGGCCTGAGGTCCGGCTGGCGACACAGCTGCAGATGCAGGAGGTGGCGGCCGCACGGGCACGACAGCATGCGGAATACGAGCAGGAGGCCAGGGGACAGCTTGAGACAGACGGAGTGGCTGGGCCCCCGGCACTCAGCATGCCTGCCACTCTACAGCGGCTTTGGGCCATCCAGTGGGAACGAGAGCACAAAGAAACACTGTGGCGCCTGGCGGTTGACGGGGTCCCGCTGCCTGGCAACAGCCACCTCCACAACGCCCACCCCGAGGCGTGCGGGTGTGGCGAGTACGGCGGTGCGGGGCCCCACCCGTGTTCACCACGGGCACACCATTTCTGGGCATGCCCGGTCGCTCAGGCAGTGATACAGCAGATCGGGGTACACGTTCCGGGCCCCATCACCCGAGCCAACGTGTGGCTGGCTGAGCCGCCACAGGGGTACAGCAAGGGGTTTGGGACATCGTTGCCCTGGCGGCGCTGACGGCCATGGAGCGGGCGAGGGTGGGGTTACGTGCAGCGACCCTCCACGGCGGCGCACAGCCCGCGCCGGGGGCGCCGGCTGCCCCGTCGCCGGTTGATGTAGCTAAGGCGCGCGCAGTCATGGAGTTCTGGCAGCGGGTGGCCAGTTTCGCAGAACTGGGCCGACCGCGACGGGGATGGGAGGGGGTGGGACCGGACCACCCAATCCTATCGGTGGTGGACGGCCGGATCCGCTGCGTGCAGCCAGTAGACGTAGACTCGTGATGGATAGATAGCAGCGCGAGACGCTAGGGGGTAGGGATTGGGACTAGGGAAGCCCACCAGTGGGAGTTGGCAGCGAGCGGGACGTGTAGGCGAGGGCCGCTTGCGACGGGAAGGGGTGTACGACAGGGAAGCTTGCGTGGTGATGTGCTGCCTTGTGCAAACCATAGCCCCATCATGGAGCACCCGACTGCATACCCGGACCCAGCAAGGCCTGACGCGTGCGAGCCGCCTCGCTCTGGCTCAGCTGGGCAGGCAGGCCTGCCGGAGGGTGCAACCCTAGCTATTACGATTAGGTTGGGACGCGGGACCAGGCTAGTTTTACCGCACCAAGCAGGGGCGCGCCTCCGAAACGCGCCCTGGGTGCTGCAAGGACTTGAGGAGGTTGAACAGCGGACTGCGAGGCGCAGACCGCCCGGGATGGGCCTTCGCCCACTCCCTTGAGGGGGCACAGCGGTCACCGATCCTCGGGGATCGGGCACGCGCCCTAGGTTGAGAGCGAGGGGACAGAGGTCCCTTACGCCCCTTTCCCCGTATCCGGGGAAAGTGCTTCGGCGGTCTCCCGTATGGGGCGGGTTAGCGCCCCCGGCCAGTGTCGGCCCGGCAGATATGTAACGATTCACACACACACACACACACACACACACACACACACACACACACACACACACACACACACACACACACACACACACACACACACACACACACACACAGAGGGCATGGCATTACGCTAAACTTCGCTTGTCGCGGCGCAGTTTCCTTGTACACACAGTGCAGGGCAGTGCAGGGCAGGGGTTCTCACTGTACACACAGGGCAGCGGACCAGGGGTTTCACTGAACACACACGGGGCAGTTTTGTGGCAGACGGACATTTCCGGGCTTAGCTGTGTCCCTCCTTCGCTGCGCTGCGCCCGGGACTCACCAGCAGGTGTTACCGCCGTACATGCAGAGGGTATCCAGGTCGGTCAAGTACTCGACCTCCAGGCAGATCTCCCCGCCGTCTGCCTGGTCGCGGGTCCAGTCCAGGAAGGGTGTCTTGAGGGTGTCCTGGCCGTACGCGCCCCAGGACTCGGAGTAGAAGGTCCGCTGGGCGGCGCCGGCGGGCTTCAACCCGATGGCTTTGACGCGGCCGCGCTGGGCGTCCGCCGCCCAGAACTCCACCAGGCGGAGGCTGTCCGACCGGCCGCAGGCGGTCTGCGAAAGGGCCGACCGGCCCGGGGAACAGGACGCGGGTGCACAGCACACGTAAAACAAAACTCCTTTCGTACATACGGGCCAGACAATGCTTCAGGTAATGCCCATACCTCATAGTGATCAAGGTGGCAGCCGTTTCATTCATTAGAGTGATTGTGGTAGCGAAAGGCGTCTGGTCTGGTCTGGTCGGGTCGGGTCGGGTCGGGTCGGGTCGGGTCGGGTCTGTGGGAGGCGCAGCGGAGCGCGCGCGGTTGCGCCCCAAGTTTAGGGTCGGCGGAGGCTGCAGTCCGCTGGCGGGTAGCAGCCCCACACCGCCGTCACACAACACCGTCGGCGTCACTTGCTCCGACAAGCGAAGCGGCATCGTCCCTCATCGTCAATGGATGGTCGGCATCCAAAACGTCTCGCACAGGCGAGGAGGAGTACGGCCGTACGGCACACAGCCGCGCGGGTGCGTGTCCGTACACGCCGGGCTGGGTTACGGGTGGGTCTAATTGGGGGGGGGTTGATGGTGCTGGCCCCGGCTTGGAACTTACGTTGGGGGAGGCGGGGTCCTGTACGATGACCGTGAAGCAGTACAGCTTGGTGTAGTTCTTGCGGCCTGGCAGCTCAACGAAGCCGCTCTGGACGCCGAAGGGCGTGGCCCTGATCTTGTTGTTGCATCTGACATGGCATGCGTCACAAATTGTTTGTCGTTCATAACATGGACGGCAACCTCGGCAAAGCAAGACGAATGGAGGATTTCTGGCGCCCATTCACGGTGGCGATGGAATTCACCAATTCACGGTGGTGATTACGGCCGGATGGACGACGGCCACCCAGCCAGGTGAACATGCTGCCCCTGCGCCGCCCGCCGCCCGCCGGCCACGCTGCCCCACCGGACCCGGTGCGGCCCGGACGGGGTCCGACTGGGTCGACCACACCGCCCCACACACCGCTGTCGGCCGGCGGTCCTCGCCATCGCCCTCCCCTGGAGCCGACCACCTCCCGCGCGTCAATGAAGCGCGCGAGGCAAGGGCCCCACCCTTGTGCTGTTCCCACCCCCTCGGGCTACCTACCTCTCCACCCCCTCGCCCCGCAGTAGCCCCCACAGGATCGACCGACTCACTGGCACTTGGGGAACTCCGGCGGCTGGATGGTGCACGCCAGGGTCTGTTCCGCGTTGAGGCAGGCGGAGGGCGGGATGTCCGGGGGCGTCCCCTCGCCGCCCACGGTCACGGTGAGCGTGTACCCGTTGAGGAAGGGCGGGCAGCCGGTAATGGTGTTGTCCAGCCAGAACTTGGCCTGGGGGTGAGGGGGTGAGGGGGCCGGGACGAGGGAGGGGCCGGCGACTGGGAATGGTGAGGCGGCCCCGGAGGCGCCGGGACCGCAGCACGTAAACCCGTAGACCGTCAGGTACGCGGTCAGGCTGCAACCTGCACAGGCGCACAGCCCCGCCCTGCCCCGAAGCTGCCCTACCAGGTCGGCGATGTAGTCCTGCAGCTTGGCGCCATCCTCGTCGGAGGCGAAGGTGAGGCACACGCGGGCGTACTGGTCCTGGCAGGTGACCCGCGGGTCGCCCTCCAGGGTGGCCCCCACACTGGCGGCCAGCGCGCTCACGTCGCCGCTGACCTGGGTGACGAAGGAGTCGCACAGCTGGGGGGGGATCTGGAGGGGAAAGTCGACTTGGGAGGGCTGTAGTAACCACAGATAGGCACACGTGGTGCAGCGTGGAACGGGCGGCGGCGGGGGGGAAGGGGAAGGAGGCGGCGGAGGCGGAGGCGGGGGTGGAGGCGGGGGGAAGGGGGAGGCGGAGGCGGCGGGGATGGAGGCGGGGGAGAAGGAGGCGGAGGGGAAGGAGGCGGCGGTGGCGGCGGGAGGGTGGCGGTGGGGGCGGCGGGGAGGGCGGCGGTGGGGGCGGCGGAGATGGTGGCGGTGGGGGCGGCGGGGAGGGCGGCGGTGGGGGCGGCGGTGACGGCGGCGGCGGGGGCGGCGGCGGTGGTGGTGATGGTGGCGGCGGTGAAGGCGGCGGTGGTGACGGCGGCGGTGGTGGCGGCGGTGACGGCGGCGGTGGGGGTGGCGGCGATGGTGGCGGCGGCGAAGGTGGCGACGGCGGCGGTGGGGACGGGGGCGACGGTGGTGGCGGCGATGGCGGCGGTGGCGGCGGCGCCGGCTGGGACGGCTTCGAAATGGGGCAGCAGTTCATCTGAGAGTCGAACAGCGCCGCGACGCAGGTGCCGGGGGCGCTGCCTTTGGGCACCGCGCACAATTGCTCCAGGGTGGTGCACCCGGGGCGGGCGGGGTTGGAGGGGTTGCGCGGGGCCAGAGACACACACACCACGCTGCCGTTGTTGGACTGGTCGAGGCCCAGCTGGGTGAGCCGCAGGATGGTGGAGTTGACGGGGCCCTGGGCGGGGAACGCGAAGGCGGGCCCCACCACCGTGGGCTTGCCGTTGACGGTGGCGCTGATGCTGGTGCCGTACACATCGCACGTGGTGCTGTCAGGCCCCAATGAGGTTTCGGCACGGCGAGGGCACTGGTACTGGCACTCCCCCCCACAACTGACCAGCAAAGCACCAAGTCAGTTGGCAACGTGTAGGGTGCGAGCCGTGCACACCTGACCACGCCAACATCCCTCCGGATCCACCAAAGAGAACGTCACGCAAAGCAGCGCACGTGGCATGCAGTGAACACCCGATGTCCAGCAATACACACAGAAGCGGAACATAGCAAGGGAAAAGCAAGGAAAGCCAGCCCTGACGCAGCGAACAACTAACGGTGCAAATGCATGCAGCTCCTGCGCCTCCATCTCCTGCGTTCCCCTGATCCAGACAACCCAGGGTGGCTACCACATCGAAGGTGGAGTCTAAGGCCCAGTCCCCTCCTGCGCCTGCTGAAGGGATCATGCAGCGGGGAACACCTGACAAACCCGGCAACTCAAGCCCCGCAGCTTTCACTCACAAGCCAAGCGCGCCCACATTGTAGCAGGGAGTTCATGAGCTGCGCTGCCTCCAGCACCTGCCTCTAGCTTTCGCTGCAACCCCAAGGAAAGTCAGAGCAAGAACGAACGCACGCCCGTGCTGTCACCACACCAAAACGGCAAACCCTCCCCAACTCCATGCAATGTCTGCTGCAAGGCGACGCCGTATACGAGCACGCCACAGCCAGTCCGGCCCTGTGGACAGTCCCTTCTGACGAGCAACCCCTTTCGGCGAGACGCGCCCCCCCAGCGCAAAGCCCGGCGAGTTAGCCTGCCTTCAGGGATATCCATGACCTGAACCTAAACGGAAACCATCAATTCCTCCTCAACCAACCTTCTGTCAAGTAGCAGACTTGCGGTGGACCTACGACGTATGTCCTCACTGACCTGGTCCCGAGACCTTCAACCGAAGCAAAAGGAAACTCGATAATCATAATGATTATACCGCATTGCGATCAGGCATGCTGCGCGTTCGCCTGCCACTTCTCCTACCTTCGAGTTCAAACACGTCAAGCCGCCGCCATACGAATCTCTTCCGATACACACAGCCACTTACGCAGCATAAAGCACTGACCATGATAAATAGTTGGCTCCTCAGTGCCGAACTAACCAAGGCGGTCGATAGCAAGCCGAACCAAGCGATGTCGGATGCCTTCACCACCGAACTCGACAAGCCGAAGCGCCATGGTTGTTCTCTTTCTGGGTTGCTCGCTCAGCCCTGTTTGTCCGCTGCCCTAGCTGAGGAGTCACGGAGCATAGGCTCGCGAAAGCCTACCACCGGATTCCCTACCTGCAACGGGTCCTGCCCGCGCAAGCGAGACACACCGCCATTGCTGACATTGCTGACAGTAGCTGTGCTGAATGCCAGGCATCGCCGCGCCGTTCAGGGACGGCGACTGGTCCCTCCTCGTATCCTGTCACGTTACATGACCCGTGGCTGTCTCTATCGCTCAGAAAAGAGGCAATGAGCTCACGCTTCGGTCTTGGAGAGAAAGAGAACAACGTCGAGCTTCGCTCGCGTTGCCACATAAATAGCAGCCCAAACGACCGTACGATCGCCTGCCGTACAACCACCAGTACGTCATAACCAACCAACCTGCTCGGGAACCGCAACGGGACAAAACACCAACGGTGCCTGACAGTGCGGTTCACGTCGATCTGTGGGCGGTGGCAGCAGCCCGGGTACGACAGGGGGAGGAAGGGCGTGGACGGTGTCGTGGAGGAAGGTGAGGCGTGCGGCGCGAGCGGTGGGAGCGGTGGGAGCGGGGGGAGCGGTGGGAGCGGGGGGCGGATGCTGTGGGACGACACGCGCTCCGAAACACACACACGCACACGCACCCCCTCCTGAACCCCAGCCCATGACCCGGGATCCATCAGCGGGAGATCTCAACCCGGGCTCCCCGGAGTCTTGCCAGGTACCACTTCCCCACCTGGGGCTGCACAGCGCCGCCGCCTCCCACGTCCCACCCACCTCAATTTTCCTGACGTCGGCCTTCGTGGCGCAATAGCCGGTGTTGGAGGGAGGCAGCGGTGAGATGAAGAGTGTGAAGCAATAGGTGCCGTTGCCGTACGCAGTGATGGTGGGCGTCAGAGAGTACGGCGATGGGTACTTGACGCAGTCGCAGTAGGGGAAGGTCGGGTAGACGCCGGTCTGAAGGCCGTCGAGTTCGATGACCTGGGGCTGGGCGGCGACCCTTCGGGGTTGCACGCGGAGGGCGCGGGCGCGGGCGGAAGCGGCATGTGAAGCGCTAAGAGAGCGAGCGACCAAAGAGCGGCCCAGCAGCAGCGGTGAATCAGCGAGGCAAAGGTTGACAGAACGGGCTTTCGATAGCCTTTGCGAGCCGCAAATGCACGGTTCGAATTTCCAGGAGGTCCCGCCAGTCCCGCCCTCGGGACAGCAAGCGCCGAGTCGATCATAATGCCGCCATGCAGACGTGTTTGGTAACATCAGTAATTGAGAGGTTAAGAGTTCCGGGTCATGCAAGGGACATGAGGTCTCGAAGTCTGGCGCCAGGCCTCACTTACGTGAAAGCAGCCGCCAGGCACACCGATACAACCAACCAGTTCCACATGTTTGCAGGTTTTAAGTTACACCACGTGTTTTGGTCTGAAATCAATTTAGTGAGGATTGCTCCACTGCGATATCGAACAGTATCGAACGCCGTACTCGTTGCAGTCCGCGCCCTGCATTCGATCGCCCGCCCTCGGATAGGGACTTACCCAACCGGAACGCTGAAATCCTTTCATATCTATTCAGTAAGCCGAAACAAAGAGAATGCGTCATGGAACATGTCACGGACATGCCCGCGATCAATATTGACATGCTTTAAGGCGGCAGGTCTCAATACCAATCGTTCTTCAAACAAAACAAGAACAGCGTTGCAAGAAATAATCCAGCCATTGTCAAATTCTGCAGCTGAATGGAGGATCCTGTGTACCGTAATCACGTAAGAGCTAGAAAGGAACGCGAGGCAAACGGATTGACGCAAGATTTGCGGACATGTCTGTACCTCAGGTAATATGAACCTTCCCTGAATTAGCTTGGTTGCCTAATATTTAAAACCTAGTGCGGCCCACCAGCTGTACCGGAACTGCTATTTGGCAAGGGATGTGACTTTTTGTTGAACTTAACGGATGCGACTTATTCAGGGAACCCCCGTAAATTTTAGAGTGCATCGCAAGGTGATCAGAGTTGGTACTGTATTGCAGACTGAACTGCAGACGTTTATGATCTCTTTCAACTCTTGAACCGCTGGTACCTCAAAGTGATAGAGTATCTTTCGTTTGCCTAGTTGTACGTTCCCGACAGGGATTTCTTTCGCTCTGGGAAGTTCTATGTCCGGAGCGTTTTGCGCTGCCCTCACCTGCGGGCGACACCTCAAACCTCGATATGCTTGCCTTGAACAACATGTAAAAGTCCGGAAGGGACCGGGATGCAGAGTGTTGTCAGCTTCAACATAAACATGTATCCAGGTTTTCCTGTCGTGATGGATTTAACTGCAGACATGTTTGGATGCGTACGTATGTCATTAACATTTTTAAGGCATGCCGGTTGCAATTGATGTTGTCGAAGTTTGACGAAGTTTGCGCGCGCAAACGTGGGCGGCCGTCGGGGCACGTTCAGACATCGTTCCGTAACAAGTCTTCTCGAGAACTTCCTTTGTAATGATGCTGAAAATTATTTCAGGACCCCGGCTCGATGCAGACTACGGGTTGTATGCGCCCTGTACTGCCCTGACACGTTCGGATAAGCCTTCGTACTTGCCCTTTCCTAGCTGCTAGCTCGGTAGCTATATATCCTAGATATCTTACATAAATTTTTTTTGCAATCGTTATCCCTCTTTCTGAGTTCCCGTATTGTAGGTCAGGCGATGGCTGACGCAAGGGATACCAAGGCAGGTCAAACTGTTCATGTTGTGTGCAGTAGCGCAAGGATTGCAGAGTTGGTAACCCTCAAGGGAAACAACGCCGTGGGTCCTGGCGTAATGTGGTAATAGTTGTTCACAACAATGAGGTGGTGGCGCAAGCACAATCCGTGCAAGCGCTCACGCATCTGGACCCTCGCGTCACCCAGTGGCTGCCGTACCCAGTGCCGTACCAAATTCGGCATTGTGTGCATCCTTAGGTTCACACCTTTCCCATGTGGCATAACACGGATGTCATGAACCCAAATGCCCTACTGCAAGGGCTCTACTCTGATCTTCCCATAAAAACTACTTCGGCTTTGGCGCCCAACCACGAACAGACCGTACCAGGCCTGCACCGCACCTCCGCCCCATGCCACCCATTACGCCAATCACAGGCAATCATGAAGTTACCTTGTCATATTACCATATCATCCCATGAGCTCTACTACTATCTAAGTATTCGGCGGTCCACGCCCGGCTCAGCCAGCCCATGCACATGCATGTGTTGAAGCAGATCTGTAAGGTACAATCCGGAAACAACCCGCCCGGCGAGTCTCGCATGCCGACAACGTGAGTGCCATGCCGAATGGGATGTGAGTTCCGTTCCGACCACCCTACGCCGGATGCACTAGCCTTCCCAACCACCAACGGAGCTGGATCGGCATGCCCCAGCCCATCCTCACCAACGGCCGCGGCTTCAACGGTGACTGCCAGCTGTTTCCCGGCTCTGGTGTGAACTCGGTGCCGCCCACATGCACCCCCACCTCCTTCACGGCAGGCCCCGACCCGTTATGGGCTACGACGGGACATTACTCCCCGAACCACGATCACAACCGTTCTGGCGCTAGCAGGCACACCCGTGCATCCTCAGTCAAGGCATGGCCTGACAGCTGCGTCATCTGCAACCGCGTGCAACCGCGATGCCGACGTCCACGTTTGTGTTAGGTCTGATTCATGCGTCTTCATTCGGGCAAGGTGCGCTCTGCATGGTCCATTAATTGTGGCGCTCTCTTAGGATTTACGGGGCAACTCGCTCGGGGCCTGAAAGCCAGACTGCCTTTCGGGATAAACACATGCGATGCCATGACACGTGTCTTCCAGGGATCGCAACAGTCGGCATGTGTCTTCACATAGCATCTGCTCTCACGCGAGCGGCACTTGCCGCTGCTCCAGGGGCAGTCTTCGGCCCTGACCCAGGACCCAGTCTGTTCATTTCCTTATCAAAATGATACGCACCGGGTATCCATTTCAATGCCGGATGGAGAATGACAACGGCAAAGATTTAAGGAGGTACGTACAACGCTGACGTACCTGATACGCACAACTCTGACCCCCTTCGCTGTTGTTCATTCGCGTTTGTGATTGCCTGCGGCTACATAGCACGTTCGTTGTATTGCTGGCGTGCATTCTTCCTTGTGCCTTGCGGGCCACAACCACCGACCGCTTGGGTTCTTTGTGACGATATATCTAACCGCCTCCTAGTTTGGCAGCAGGGCGTGGCACACAGCAGTAGGCGATGTCTGGCAAAGTTTCCTTGTGACGCCTTCTTGTCTGAAGACGTCTTGTGTTCGTACAGGCGAAGGCGCGGGCCAAGCAGGCTGCGAATCCTCGGACGACCACGAAGACGCTGACCAGGGCGTCTCCTCAGGTGCGTTTTGTGGGCCCAAAATCGCAATGGTCGAGCTGAGTTGCAGCTTCTAAGGTAAGCCTCCGGTTCGGAGTTGTCTTCCTCCGCGACAATAAACTGTTGTCTCTGTGATGATGCAGTGTGGGACAGAACTTTTCTACAGCGGCTGCGTGAAGCAGCTGCGGCTGGCCCGGAGGGTGTATCGCCCGGCTGCTGGCGAGGGGGCTGCGTTGTCGTCATCGCCACCAGGCGGCATGGCGCCGCCGCCACACTTGCCGCCGCCGCAGTACGATTCGCGGCACCGTGGCGGTGTCAGCGGCCTCGGCAGCGCCGCCGCCCGACGGTAGGAGTGGCCATGCCACGAATTATTCGTGGCACGAGTTATTCGTGGCCACTCCTACCGTCGGGCCATGCCACGAATAACTCGAACACACCCCATATGGTATCTGGTAACTCTGTCTAGCCTCTACAGCTTTCGGCCACCCTCGCCCTGTCAGGAACCTAGTGACTGCCGCACACAATCTCATGCAAGAAGAAGCCGGGTACATAAAACCGCATGTCTATGTTCCGCTCAGCTGGCACAAGCGAACCCTGTTTGCAAAGGTTGGCCGCAGGCGAGGCTTTGTTATCCATCGGGGTTATCACGGTTGCGATTGCTCACGTACACAGCTGTACTGACTGGGGCCACACTTACACTGTTATCAACGTTTTCATACCAGAATAATTTTCGTCCACGCGCACACTAGCTGATGAGGATATTGCAAGCTTCTGCACATGCGTGGACGTGTTGAGGCGGGGGGGGGGCATATGACGTGGCTTGGGTATGCCCCTGTTGCTCGAAGCCTGTAATCGTTTGCAGGGCTTGTTCGGACTGAGTATTGCTTGGACAGGTGTGACTTAGGTGCGCATGCGTATAGCAGCGTTTCGGGCCTCCGGTTCTTTTGGAATCAGTTTTGCATTATGCATGGGCCGGGTGCGCGCCTGAGGGCATTATTATTAGGATGTTACAGCGGACCCCGCGGGTCATCGGTGACAGCCCCGGCGACAGCCGAGGCTTCCTCACCATACACTGCCTAAATGAACTAACGCCACCATGGCGCTCCGGACAGGCTCCCCAAGTGCACCGAAACACTCCCCGGGTCCACACTACCAGGGAACCACCCCGTTCCTGAGAACCAACCATGGCAAGGGATAAAGCCCGCTCAGGGGGAGTTAGCCACCAGGGCGCCCCTATTAGCGAACCCCCACCCCCACCAAGGCGGGGTCACTTCTCCAGCGGTGGCCCGTAGTCTTGGAAGGCCACGGGGGCTCGCGAGTCACCATTCAGGGGCCTGCCCGTACGGTCCCACCGGGCCGAAAAAACCGCCCACACCTAGCGATAGCTCCACTGGGCGTCAGTGCCCCGTCCACCCGCGGTCTATTACGACAGAATACCTACAGGGCTTAAGAATCCTGGCCTGACGGAACCGGGCCTCGGCACACAAGACGACCGTCCTGCAGGGCTAAGGTTCATTCGACTCATTCGACTTGGACTTGGACTTGCTCGTCTCCAGGGAGTGGCCCCCTGTAGTGAAATGTTCAGCGGTCCTACTAAACTACTTGATCCATCCGAACGGGATATCCAATGATCCAGTCGGCATTGCCAAATGCGAGTCTTATCACAAGGGCCCTACCAGTGCATTCCCTGTAACCCCTACGACCGAACACCCTACAACAGGACAGAGATGTGTAATTGCGTCTAGAACCCGCCCGACATGCTACTGGTGCCATCCAGCCTACTGCGGCTAGCATGTGTACTGCTAATGCTGTTGCTGCTGTTCCTGGTGCTACTGCTACTGCTACTGCTATTGGTGTTGCTGCGCTAGCTCTGAACCTCCGACGGCGCTCGGTCAGTGTCATGCGGCCACACAACCTTGTCCCGCTCATCAAGTGCGGGCCGGTCAACCGTGTACGGTACCGTAACCCATCTTGTCCAGCGTGCTCGACAGACAAACAGCCCCCATCAGCCATCCCCTCCCTTGCCCCTTCTTTCTCACCACCGCCCCCATTCACTGCTGCCCGCCATCCTCCCAGGCGCTCGTCCATCGCAGCAGCTCCCAGGTAGTCATGTCACACGCCTCCTCGCCGCCGCACGTCGCCGCCACCCGCCGCCGGCAGTAGCCGCCCAGCTCCGCCGCCAGGCGCTGCTGCGTCTCACCCACCCGGTCCGCCGCCCCAACACCCCTCTCCCGCACCCCACCATCCTCCCCCGCCATTGACGGCGCCGCCGCCATCTCCTCCGCCGGCGACGGTGACGGCGGCGCCGCAGGCGCCGCGCGCCTTCCCGAGCCGAGCCCTGGAGCGATCACCGCGCAACTTTCTGTCCGCAACCGACCCATGGTTCGCACGAAGCGGAGGAGCTGCGAGTTCGACAGCGTCGACAGCTGCGGCAGCACAGCCATCATCATGAGCAGCCGCCACCGGCGGGGAATGCGCCTGTACGGCGACTCGTGCCGGGGCCGGGCGGGCCAGGAAGCGGCCCGCGGCTTCGCGACCACCGTCCCGCACTGTGCCGCCGGCAGCGCCGCCGTCTGTTTATCCCCACTGCCCCGCAGCAGGAGTCGCCGCTGCCGGCGCTGCACCAGCCCTTCCCTGTAGCCATCATCAGCCCGCCGGGGGCCCCGCAGCAGCAACTCCACCGCTCGCACCAACTTGAGCACCCACCGGGCATCCACAACCACCGGTGCCCGTTGCGCTGCCGCCACCGGCGCCGCTGCCGGCGGTGATGCCACCGCAGCTCCCGCCGCCGCCGCGGCCGTGGCAGCGTGCTCCTGCTGCTGCTCCAGCTGCTGCAGCCGATGTGCAGCTCGCTGCTGCAGCCGCAGCCGCTGCTCCAGCACCTCCCCGGTGCGCGCGACCAGGCGCGCCACCCAGACCGGCCGTACCCGCGTGTGCAGGTGGGCTACGGCCCAGGCCAGGCGGCAATGCTGCTCCAGGTCGAGTTGGGGCAGCCGGGCGGCGGCGAGGCGAAGCAGCCGGGGCAGCAGCCACCCGCGCCGCAGGTGCCACGCCGCCGGCCGGATAAAGACCGGGGCGGGCCGGGCGGCGGCGGCGGCGGTTGCGCCGGGCTTTGACGATGCATGGACAGCTGACAGGATGCTCGTCGGGTCGGAAGTTGCTTGCCGAGGTGGCGGTTGGAGGCGGCGGCGGAGGCTGTTGTGTTGCCGCTGCCTGGCGGGTTTCCGCTTCTGCGCCTCCGCCCGAGGCAGCCTCGCCTTCGGCAGCGCGACCACGACCCACGGGTCACTAACACCGTCACTGACCTCACTACCAGCCGCCGGCGCCACCGCGACGCCATCCTCGCCTCCATCGCCGCGGACTTCACCCGCGTCGCTTCCGCCCGGCGGGAGCGCCGCCGCCGCCGGCCCTGCCGTACTCGTCACGGCGCTCTGACGCCTGCTCCGTCGCGGTCCCCGTGCCGTACGCAATCGCGCCACCGCATCCACCCAGTTGACCAGTGCCAGCGGCGGCAGCGCCTCCACCTCCCTCGCCGCCCGCCGCACGTACTCACCGACCCACGGGTCGGGCACGGCCAGGCGCATCCGCGCCAGCGCCGACCCCCACACCACCAGGTCCTGCGGGCTGGCGTCCCACAGCCGCGCGGCCATGACCTCAAGCAGCGCCAGGACTTGGTCGGGCGGCGGACGGACTCGGAACACCCCCAGCGCGAATGACGACATGGACAGGTCCTGCGCTGCCGCCGCCGCCGGCCCCGGCGCGCAAGCCCGCCGCAGCAGCGCACTGAGAACCCTCGCCGGCGGCTGGTAACCGAGGCGGGCAAAGGCCCAGGTGCAAGTGGCCGCCTGGCGGGCGTCCAACACGCCCCTGCCGCCGCCGCGGCCGCCGGCGACGCCGCTGACGCCGGCGCAGCTGTCGATCGAGGTGGTGGCGGCGGCGGCAGCGGCGGCGGGGGGTACGGACGAGGGCAATTTGGCGCGGGCGGTGCTTGCGGTCGCGACCGGGGTGACGGCGCCGCAATCCATCGTGTGACCCAGATGGAGACTCCACCAGTCGGAGTCACCGGCCTCGGGATCGCGTGACAGGGTCGTTGCCGTACAGCCGGTAGGGGACGCCGAATCTGCCGAGGTCCAAATGTCCGCCACCGCCGCCGCCGCCGCCGCCGCCGCCGTCTCGGCGATCACCGGCCCCGTCGCCTCCGGGGACGCCTCCGGCGGGCCGAGCTGTACTGTCACGCCAGATGCCATCGGCAGCACCGAGGATGACGGTGCCGTGGCGGAAGCGTCAGGCGGCGGCTCCCCCGCCCGCACCCCGGGGCCCGCAGCCATGTCCTCCAGCTCCGCCGCAGCCCTCTGCAACCAGGACCGGCCGGGGGAGAAGCCCAGCACTGCAAACGCCCACAGAATTACACACAGCTCCCGCGGGCCCATGCGACAGCTGGTAGCAGCAGTAGAATCATCATCGGTAGCGGCTGTGGTAGGATGACTGACAGGGGCAGCGGGGGCTGCAGCAGTTGCTCGCAAAGCCTGGCCGCCGGCATCGATGGCGCCCCCAACGTGGCCCATACGGCGCCCCATCAACTGATTGCAGCGGTGGAGAAGCGCCGCCATCACTGCCTTCGGCGGCCGGTAACCCAGGCGCGCCGCCCCCCACAAGTACGACGCGATGTCAGCTGGCCGCGCGGCCGCGGCCCGCGCCGAAAAGACATGCGACACGGTCTCGAGCCACACCAAACTCGGACCACCGCCATCGGCGCCCCTCGCCTCCTCGACGGGCCCGCGCGCCGACCCAGTCGGCGCCGCCTCCCTCGCCGCGGACGGGCCCGTGACCCATGGGTCATAGGCTGCTGACGCCGTAGTACGGCGACGCCGCAGGCGATCCATGTGAGCGAGGGACCACATCGCCCTGCCGATCTCGCCGGGGCCGCACTGGCTGCCCGAGTCCTCCGCCGCCGCCGTTGACGCCGACACCCTCAGGCGCACACCCGTCCCCGGCGCTGCCGCGCCGACGGGGCTTGCGGCGGCGGCGCCGCGCAAGCCGGCGCCTGCATGCCCCGACGAGAGGCTGCTACCGTTGTGCGTCGCCATCGGCGCAGGTCCCGGCGGCGGCGCCGCATCAAGGCGCCGCGCGAAGTGCTGCAGCCACTCTGACAGCCAGAAGCCCGGCGGTGGGCATTCGAGCTGCGCTAGCGCAGCCAGCACCGTGACGAGCTGCCGGGGCCCGAGGCTCATGAGCCGTAGGCCCAGATGCGGCAGCAGCCGCTGCAACACGAAGGCGCGCAGTTCGCAGCGCTCCGTCCAGCTGAGACTGCTACGACCGGCGCGGCTGCGGCCGACTGGTGGGGGCTGCAGGACGGTGGCGGGATCTGGGCGGGCGTGGGACGACGGCGGCGACGGGAACAGAGGAGGTGATGCTGGCCATGGCGGTGAAAGGAGGGAAGGAGGAGTGTTCGGCGGGGCAGGGCCGGGTGGCGGGGCTGGGGTGCGCTGTCGGAGAATGGGCGGGACCAGGCAGCGCGGTGGTGTACAGTTCGGTTCGTCGCCGGCCCCCGATGGTGATGATGTGTCCGCTGCCGCAGTGTCCGCTGCAGCAGGGGCCGGAACTCCGGGCGGGATGGATGCTGTTGCGGGCGGGCTGCGGACTGCGTTGACCTCATCGTCCACACGCCGCGTGGACGTCGCCATCCGGGCCAGCGCAGTGAAGAGCGCGGAGAAGTGGATTCCGTTAAAATTATCGCCGTGGATGTCGTACAGAGTCCTGGCCTCGGCGACCGTGCGGCAGGCGGTGAGGCTCCTCGTCAGTGCCTGCGCCGCGGCCTGCTGTGCCCGGCGCCGGCGCAGCAACTGAGGCGAGGTCGTCAGGTTGTGGGCTGGTTGTGGCAACTTGATTCCAACCCTGCTGACTTCGTTGATTGTATGCGACGGGACTGAAAACCCCCAATCGGGCGCCTGAGGTCGACGGGAATCGGCGGCATGGACACCACTGATGCTGACCGCTCCATGAGTTAAGTACGCCGACGTGCGCCATGGCAGTAGATCTACGGCTGCATTATTACGATTACGATTACTTTGCCGCGACTTGCGCGTCACGCTGCTGGCTGCTCCAGTCGGAAAACCGCAAGGACGTGAAGTCCAGACCGTTGCGACAGGATGATCCATTATTTAAGAAAAGATGCAGTATTGGTGGTTGCATATGCGTGCTGGAATGCCTTACAAATTGGCCGGAATTGCACGTTGCTTGGGCCGTGAGGAAGAATCATGTGTGCCCTACATTCTGAGAAGGCATTTGTTGAACGCAGCATAATGTAGCATACAATTGAGGAAAGTTGTCCAAAATATGGGTCACGTAAATAGGATGACAAAAAAGCTCGTCGAGATGATCCGGTGAAAATCTCATTGTACGACGATTTTTGATTCGCTCTATGCTTAGCCGCGCACCGCAAGGTACGTGCAATATGTCGGGATTTTTAAGATGGATTTAGTTTGGAGGTTTCTTCATCTGCCGCGCACCGTACCAGCCCGTGTGCATCGGTTTTCCTTGGCTTCAGGCTGTGTGCGGCAGTCGCCGGCATGTCACTTCGCTGGCACAACGCACGCTGAGACTTCTTGCTTGGGTCATAGTTGACTCCGTGGTGACAGTCGTACATGCAATAGACTCCGTACAGCACACGGTGCGTCTCTGTGGTGCACCGGACGGAATGCCGCGTCGTGCATCCTACCCGATACGGCGTGTACGTTCTCAATAAGCGTACATTTCCCGTACCTTGCAGATACCCAGCCCCATCTTCGTAACCCAGCGAGAAGGCTGCCACTAATAAAACTGCGCACACTTTGCTGAACGGCTGAACGGCCTCACGCAATCATATGACCTGCTGAACGGCCTCACGCAATTATATGACCTGCTGAACGGCCTTACGCAATCATATGACCTGCTGAACGGCCTCACCCAATCATATGACCGCACTACCAAGGAACGGGGTGGTTCCCTGGTAGTGTGGGTCCGGGGAGTGTTTCGGTGCACTTGTGGAGCCTGTCCGGTGCGCCATGCTGGCGCAAGTTTCATTTATGCATTCATGCAGTGTATGGTAAGGAAGCGTCGGCTGTCGCCGATGGCTGTCACAGGCTGTCACCGATGACCCGCGGGATCCGCTGTAACATCCTTAATAATAATTGGTTTCCCTCTTTCCCAAACTGGCTGTCATGCGGCTCTGCTTGATGCCTTTCGGTCTCTCCATCTCTCTCTCCCTCTCTCCCGCGGTCCCACCACGTGCCGTACCCTGAGAGTCGCCCGTCAGCAGACCCACTCCCGCTTCTGACCGACTGACTGACTGACTGACTGACTGACTGACAGCTTCACATCGCCGCTACGCCGCACCCGCGATGAAGGCAGCGTCAGCCAGCTGGGGCCCTGCATGCCGTGCCGAAGAGCAGCAGCTTGGCGCACAACACTTTTAACTCGCAGCGCTTTGTATCCCAACCAGCCTTGTATTGTAGACAGCATCCGACTAGCCTTGTATTGTAGACGGCATCCGTCAACCTGTAACGCCGGTACGCCGCCACCTCACCCACCCACCCCGCATCACGGCACTGCTGCTGGAGTTGTTGTAAACGCTGCAGTCGAGGGGCTGTTGACCCAGATCGCGGACGAGCGGGTCCCCGATTCAGGTTCGCCGCATGGCGCCTCGTGCGCTGTCCAGCAAGGCCCAGGCCGCCGCCTGCTACACCGCGACCCTCACCGCGCTCCTGCTCGCTGCGGGCCTGGCCACCGCGCTTTCAGATGACCCACCCATGGGCCTCATAGGTACGGCAGCAAACACACCCCGTTGTTCGACGCGGCCACTTCGTCGCTTGTTTGATGTTTTAGCCCTTCACAATGGCGGCCAGCAGGAGCCCGCAGCCGCGCCTGTAGCCGCCACCTGCGGCCTGCACTCACACTCCGCATGCCTCCACCGCGTTTGCCCGCCGCTGCACTCCCCTCTCCCCCGCGCCGGCACAGGTAACCTCGTCAACGCCTACGTCACCGGCGATAGCCCGGTCAGCACTCCAGCAGACGCGGCATCCCGCGCCTCCGTATCGGTGGACAAGGCCATGCGGCCCGCTACCGATGCCCTGGAGGCCCTGCTGCTGGCCTTCCAAGCGGCCACCGCCACCTCCGCCGCCGCCGCCACCGTCGCTCCCGCCTCGTCATCTGCCACCGCCGAACATGCCGCAGCGGCTGTCGGCGCGCCCAGCCTGTGGGGCACCGGCGCCGGCGGAAGAGACGCCGATGCGGAGCTGCAGTTGCTGCAGCTGCGGCTGGCACAGCTGGCGCTTAATGGCGGCGCCGCGGTCGCCTTGGCGCCCGAGAGCGGCGTCCAGGACGGCGCATCGGATGTGGACGTCGCCGCCGACTATCCGGAGCTGTACGACGCCGACGTCTCGTACGAGGACGCTGCCGACTATCCGCGGTCGTACGACGCCGATGCGGACTCCGACGAAGCGGACGTCGCCGCGCCCGTCGCCGAGCTGCCGTACGACGTGTACGACGACAGTCGTCAGGACGAGGACGACATGCCCGCCTCCGCCGCCGCGCTGGTGACGTCCGTACTGGCAGCTGAGGTCTTGGCGGAGGTTGTGGCGGCGCAACTGCTGATCGGCCGTCCGGGGGCAAGCACCGCGGGAAACCCGGTGCAGCCATCTTTGGGCACGCTGCACGATATTCCTGCCGTGCTAGCCGGCGGCAAGGGCCAAGATGATGACGCACAGTACGACATTTCGGACTTGTACACCGAGAATGATTCGTACGACCCGTACTATCTGTACGATGCGGACGGCGTGGCGGGGCGTGCCCCCGGTGACAGCGCCCGGGCGGTTGGCGCTTCGGACCTCCAGGCCGGTGGCAACGGGGACGAGGGTGGCAACGACCAAGCAGTGCGGAGCGAATTCAACAGTAGTCGCGGTGGCAGTCGCAGCAGTACTAGCTTCGCCGACAGGATTGCTGTCGCCGTGAGCCGCCGCCGCCTCCTGGCTCCAGGTGAGTCATGGAGGGGGTTACTGGGTTGTCGTACAGGGTGGTACGAGATACGGCCGCTGGCGTGCCTGCAGCGGGTTCACGATAGGGCCGTCCCGCAGACACGGTCGCCCCCCAATGACGGTTTCCGCCCCCGATGAACGATGAGGATACACGTGGGTCGGATGCTCGGATCACACACTGCAAGAAAAAAATGGAAAATCGCATTCGCATCGTCACAGCGCGCCGACCTAGGTACCACAAGCAAGCGCGCCGGAAGGGCGCAAGCGTGGTGTGGGTACGCATGAAACGGATGTGGGAGCGGAGCTGCGTCGTGATCACGGCGGCCGTGTGTGTGTCCGAACTTATCGCTGCTGCCGTCCGCCAGCTGCTTACCGCTGAACCATCATCTGGTCAGCTGCCATCTGCCCTGCCCCACACCGCTCCCGGTCCGTCCGTCCATCCGTCCGTCCATCCGTCCGTCCGTCCGTCAGGAGATGACCGACGGGACCCGCGAGGACCCCCTCGGGGCGGCCGGCCAGGTCCGGACCCGCGCCCCCGGCCTGACCCCGCCGACCTGCCGCCCGCCAACGTAAGCCCAATGGGCCCACTGGATGACTGCTTCCGTGACCCCACTACGGACGCATATGGCCGTGAGGAGCGGGTATAGGAAGTTGTAAAATTGTTAGGGGGGGTAGACGAGTAGATGGGTGGGTGGTAGGCTGGCAGGCAGGTAGGCGCGTGAAGTCCCATTGATCCCACCGTGCCAGCGGTGGCAGCCGAGGTGTGCTGTGGTGCCTGTGTCGGTGAGACGGTGACACAGGTGGGCGAGTGGATCGCCCCGTGGGGACCCAGTGTCCACCTGCTTTGTAACGTATAGGTACATCGAGAGGAATGCGTTGGCAAAGGGATTCCCCTGATACGGTACACTGGCATGCGGTGTCCAGCGACTCCCGTGTCCGCGTCCGTCCCACGGGTCACGAGGGGCAACGCCCGCCATTCCATCGCCTTGCCGACTCGCATCTCATCCCCACCGAACGATGCTCTCTTTGACTCTCTTGACACGAGCCAGCTGGGTGCCCTCCCTCGCCCCTCCCCTCCCCTCCCCTCCGATGTGCCCGCAGGTGTGGGTGCCGGGTGTTGTGAGGGTCACCCGCGACTCGGATGGTGATGTCAAGGTGCGTGTATCATTAATTTATTATTACCGATGTTACTGCGGACTGGGTCATCGGTGACAGCCGCAGCCTCCTCTCCATACACTGCATGAACGAAGAAACCGCGCCATCGGACAGGCGCACCGGACAGGCCCCACAAGTGCACCGAAACACACCCCGCACCCACTCCACCGGGGAACCACCCCCGTTCCTGAGGACCAGCCTAGTCAAGGATAAAGGTCGCTCGGTCACCGTGTATGCCGTACGATGTGTACGGATGTACGGAAGGACGTCCGCGACCAAATCAGCTGCGTTCTCACGGTCTTGTGCGGCGTTTGGGGGCCAACTCGTGTTCTCGTCACTCTCTAGCGTGCTGCGAACTGTACCTTATTTGGATGGCCTGGTATCCAGGGGGGTATCCAGGAGTCGCAGCGGCCAACAGGGGGAACTGAGCACAGCCCATGCCCGTGCCCGTGCTGTGCCGTTTAACGGTGCCATCAGCGCCTGTTCTTCACAGCCACAAAAGGAGTAAGGGTTCCGTTCCGTTCCGTTCGCGATGTCGCTTCTCTGTTCGGCCGCCGACCGCCTGAACCGGCGCCACCGCCGCTGCCGTCACTGCCGCCGTCATTCTCCCGCCTCTCTCCCGCCTTTCCCCAGGTCCGTGTGGGCCCCCTGGGCGCCATCTCCTCCGTGACGGTGACGCCCCCCGAGAACGTCAGGCAGCAGCAGCAGCAGCAGCAACGACAACAGG
The DNA here is from genome assembly GCA_003117195.1 of Eudorina sp. 2006-703-Eu-15. Classification (NCBI taxonomy): domain Eukaryota; kingdom Viridiplantae; phylum Chlorophyta; class Chlorophyceae; order Chlamydomonadales; family Volvocaceae; genus Eudorina; species Eudorina sp. 2006-703-Eu-15. The sequence goes on from BDSI01000033.1 coordinate 945,050, forward strand.
CACCGCCATCAATGGGTGCTGGCGGCGGCGGCGCCGCCGCCGCTCCTTTTGCTGCGGGCCCCGGCGCCGCTGCTGCCGCCGCCGCCGCCGCCGTGGCGGCGGCGCCAGCTGACGCTGGGATCGCCGCCTTCCGGTCCGCCGGGGTCTCCGGCACTGCTGGCATGCCGGCCGCTGATGGTGGGCTGCTGCCCCCGATATCGCCTGCCAGCGCCGTGGGGGCTGTCGTAGGCGGCGCCATCGGCACCGGCGTTGGCGGCGCCGCCGGGGGCCCCCTGGGCGCCATCGCCGGCGGCGCCGTCGGCAGAACCGTCGGCGGCACCGTCGGCGACGCCGCGGCGGCGCGCAGCGCCGCCGCCGCCGCTGGCGGCGGCGGCGGCATCTTCGGCGCCACCGCCGCCAACCCCGCCACCGCCGTCGCCGCCGACAAAAGCGGCCTGGTCAACATTTTCGCCCCCGACGACGACGCTGTCACGCTGCAGCAATCTTCCCCCCGCCGTAGCACGACGACCGACGCGGAGGGTACGGCCTCCGACAATGGCCGTGGCGGCGGCGGTGCCGCCGCCGCCTCCGCAGAGCCGCGCGAGCGTCCGCGTGTGGCCGTCACGGTGGGCCCCGCCGGGTCCCTGGTGCGGTCCATCAGCGGCCCTCAGGGCTCCACCACCAAGGTAGGGCTGGGCGGCGGGATCGCCCGAGTGACCTCCGTGGCGCAGCCCTGAGAGTGTTCAATGAGACCCGCCCAGACCAGCCCCTGAGAGTGTGTCCTCGGAATATGTTGCGACGCCGTCATGAGGAGCCGCAAGACTTCCCGGAGTCCTGGCCTTCGGATAAGTTGGATGTGATGGGAGTGCGGGGGCCGGAAGACGATGATGTGATCCATCCATGGGTCTGTCCGGCGAGTGCCAGGACAAATGTTTGTCCCTCTATGGCTGAGAGGTCCACCCTGGCTTGTTTGGCTTGGTGGCGTGAACGCGGTCGTGAAACTGGCTGGGTAATGGATGGTGCTGCTGCGGGGGATTTAATGCAAGAACGTTTCTGGACGTCCGTTCGTGGGAAGGGGGCCCGCGTTTGGGGACGCGGGGAGTCGTCCAAGCCCCCACGGGCGGGTGGGATCTGGGATGGCGTTCATCGATCCAGGGAAAGGGGTCCGAGAATGGGTTGAGATCCGGCAACGCACACATTTTGGCGATGGGTTGCGTGATTTCGCGACGGTGCCGAAGGTTGCGGCTTGCGGCGTTGCGGGGGCGTCTTCGTTTATAATAATGGGAGGCGGACGGGGCCCCGCCGTGCCGCGTTGGAGCCACCCAAACCTGCACAATGCCGATTTGGTCGCCGTGTCCAAACAAAGTAACCTTCACGCCTCACACGAGGAACGACGGAGGCGCCAGTTTGGCGCCCCGGGACGCAGGCCGCCCTGCGCCTTCCGCAGCGGGCGAAGGCCTGGGTCTCAATTGTGCGACACGACCGTGATTGCGGGTCTACATTGTAAGCGCCCAAGCGGGCAGGTGACCGTGCCTCGAATGTACGGAATCGAGCAAATGTCTGCCTCGGGTCGCAGTACGGCAAATGGCCGACGCAGCAACGTACTTACCGACATCACGAACCTGATGATAACACGCTAACCGGAAATGCATCACGGCCGAGTTCGAAGGGGTTCGACGAGCCAGGACGAGCTTCTATCAAGCACACGATGCCTGCCGTCTAACCCGGCCGACGTAAGACGGCTGCCGTATAGACTGCACGGTAGGTCAAGCAACCGCGAGCAAGTACCTAGGGGCGCCGAGGGATCGCGTAATAAGAGAATATACACCCAAAACGTGTCCAGCACAACATACAGAAGTCGATAACACAAACAGAATAACGCACTAGGTGTATTTCATTAGAGTCTCATTAGCAGAGTCGTTCTTCAGGTCCTCCCGCGACATTGACTCTCCCTCCACGCACGCGAGTGGCCCGTACGACTCTTGCACTGCACTGTATCCACCACCCGAGCCCGCACCGCGAACCTACATCCTGTACGCACCCGACGCACCTCTCTAGTGCCTCATCAAGAGGACGATGCCACCAGCCATCTAGCTAAGGGGTTCGAAAGCACACGACCGACACGGCATGAATGGGGGGCACGGGCGCCGGTGCCGCAGCCTTACGCCTCCAGCATGGCACCAATGTCCCGCGGCTCCGCGCGCGCGGACTTGCTGCTTGCCTTTCTGGCTTGCTGGTGGAAATACACACATCACAATCACAGCCGTGTGCGCCACTTTGGGGAACGAGCAGTCGACCACCCGCTGTATCTATCTGGTGTTGACAACCGATTGGAACCGAGGGTAACCCTCCGAAGCCAACCACGTCCAACCACTTCAGGTACTTGCCAGAAGGTATACGCGCACACCGTACCGAGAAAGAAAGCGACGAGAAATTCTCCGACATGCACGTCCAGCCACGTGGAACCTCCAACACCGCACCCGTATCACCTTAGACATGATGTCTAGCTGCAACATGTGCTTGTCCTTGGATATCGCGCAATCACATTACTTATGGCTCCGCCGGTTGACAGTCCCGGATGGCTGCACTGAGCCCGTGCGGGCGCCCTCGGGTAGGACAGGCACATTGTGACCCCGCGCATCGGCATGCTTTGGTGATGAGGCATCGCTGGACCTTCTGCTCAGGTAGTCCTGCAGGCGTCGACATGCGCAGCCTGCAGTCCAAGATGTGCCCAAGAGAAGGCCGCCAACGCTTGGGTCGAATGTGACACCCGGACCATGACAATTATTCTTGCTAACTGAAGGAAGGTTGTTTACGCGCGTATGGGCGCCTCGAAGACCAGCGGGGTGCGGATACGCTTGCGGGAACATTTCGGTTTAGGTGGAAGAGTCAGAAAAGACTATATGTGTGAAAAGCTGTACAAGTACATTAGTATATGATATTAAGTTATAATAGTTCGTCCATCCATTTTATAGGTGTAACGTAGGAACGTAGCGAAAACCAGGCCACCGGACAACAACAGATGCCAGTTTTGCGCAAAACCGTGGTGGAATGCAGACGTTTTTTTGAGTTGAAACTTACCCCATGATACATGTTATCATAAGCTCTTACACGCGCAAAGTCGTCCCATCTTTGTTTATGCCCATCCTTGGCCTAAAACCTAACCACAACTTTGAGCGACCTTTTGGCGACATAATTGCCCTAAGATACCGTGAAGACATCCAGACAATTATGTCTGCCAGGTCGTTGAGGTCATTTCGAGTTTTTTGCAGCGCAGCGAGCAGCTGGTGTCAGGAACTGACAAAACTATATCAAGTAAACTTAGGTTGTCATGCCTTCTGGCTCACTTTTAACTTTCACAAAGAATTACACGGCGTCGTAAGGATGATGACGTTCCATCTAACCTCAAGGCGACGGCCCTTCGTGCAAGGCTCGCTGGCACACCAATATTCGGTGTCCCATCTGCTGCATCTCGGCAGTATACTCGCCACGGTAGAGCAGAGCGTTGTGTTCATCCAGGATATTCCATGACCCCCCCGCCATAGCCTCCCCTGAACGCTGATCGTCAAATCGTGTGCTCCGCAGTCAGAAGCGGCTCGTGCACCCCGTGCCGGCTGCCCACTCCCGCGTGCAGCGGCGCGTGCGGCGGGTGTACCGCACTGCCTGCCATACCTGCCGAATCCATCGAGCCCCGCCGCTGCCGGGTCATCCCTGTCCCCGCCCCAGGGGCCGCCGCTGCGCCCTCCCCCCGCTCCGCAGCCTCAGTCTCCACCGACATTCCGGACCCCTCCAGCCCCACCCCCGGCAAGCCCGCCGCCGCCGCCAGCAGCCCCGCCTCCGACGCCGCCACGCGCCGCAGCGCCTTTTGCGCCTCCTCCGCCCAATCAAATCGCAGGATGCTCCCGATGAGGACACCCGCCTGCCACGGGGTGGATCAAAGCAGCGCGGAGGGGGGGTATGCTTTATCTGCTCATCAGGACAAGGAGGTCTGAACTGTGCTCTTGTGTGACTAGTTTACACGTTTGGATTGATGTACTCTTCACTGGCGTCGGTAACTGTTGCTTGATAAAATTGGGCGGGTGTAATTGCGCTCCTGTGTTGCTTTTGGTGGCTGCACGGCACTCTTGTCGTACCCGTACCTGCAGCGCGGAGGCGAACCCCATGGCGAGCCACAGCCCCATGGCCCCCATGTGGCCTCGGAGCGCGAGTACGGCCGCCAACGGAAGCCCCAGGAACCAGTACACCTGCGGCCGTACGCGACCACCGTGGCAATCGTGGCAACGAACGGGGTTTCGTCAGTCGACCCCACCCCCGCGAGATCGTCATCACCGTGATGGGTGGTCAACCAACCGGAACACAGAGCGCGGACGCGAGGCGCATGCGGAAGGTGCGGAATGCAAGTACCCCCGCACGGCAGAGCCGGGGCCGGAGGCGCGTCACACACGGGTGGTCAGGAGCGACCGCAACCCCTCGCGCCACCCTTAACCCCCGCATCGTCCCCGCCCCCGCCCCCGCCCCCATCAAGGCTCTCTCTCACCGCCAAGTTGACCTTGAACGCCAGCTCCTGCCGCCCACTGCCCCTCAGCACCCCGCTGCTGACCGACACCACCGAGTCCGCCACGTTGGACAGCGTCAGCACGGGCATCAGCGCCGCCACTGCGGTGCGCGGGAGGAGGGGCGACGCGCGGGAGGCCGACCCGTGGGTCAGTGGGCACCACCACGGCACCACCCCTCGCATGCCCCCTGTGCTTGCCCTTTGCGGACTGCATCAGGGAAAGCTGCAGCGCTGGCGCAAGGCCTCGCTTCCAGCAGCATGAGATGCGATGCCAGCTCCGAAACCGAGCTCGTACTCACCCAGCTCGATGATTTTGCTGTCCTTGGTGTACAGCCCGGCCCACTGTCGCGGCGCCGTCAGCAGCCCGGCGCTTGCGGCCAGCGGAGCCGCCACGCCGAGGCCCAGCGCCACCAGGGCCGCGTAGCGGGCGACCCGGCCGCGACCCGCGCCTGCAGAGATGGCCAGGACATGGGAGGGGGGATACCGGTGGGTGGAGCTGCGGGGAGATACCGGATTGGGGGACTGTGGAGGGACAGCGACTGGGGCGAGGAGAGAATGCGCGGTGGATGGCCATGATGTCACGTGACATGACGTGGAGTGACGTGAGGCGGGAAAAGCGGAACACCCTCACCGCAAAGGACCAATCACGAGATCCGGAGGCGAAACTGGGGGTTACATTGAGGAAAGAAATACACCCGAAGAATGAACCCGGGCACACCCAGAAATACTCAGCATACAGGGGGGAAACGCCAAGCAATACCGTAATCTGACTCCATGATATCCCAGGCAGGTTCGGTAGAGATTGATCACGGCGCGCCACTGACACCCGCACGCCCGCATCGCGCCCTCCCCCTCCCTCACCCAGCTCGTTCGACACCCGCGTGGAGGCGGCGACGCTGAACCCCTCCACCACCATGAACAGCAGCGCGTGTGTGTCGAAGGCAAGGCCTGGGGCCGGGGCCGGAGGCCGGGCATGGCACCACGGCAGCAACCTGGGATACGACCCCATGAGCAAGCAGCCACGCAGCCAACGTGGCACAGCGCATCGGGGGCATCAGGACCCTGCCAGAGACAAAAGAACAGCGGAGTAATGAAATCAACGTGACGCTTCGCGGCGCACGGGTGCTTGTATTCATGGGTTCAAATGAGAAAATCCATGTGAAGAGGTACTCGCGGGCGGGCTGGTGCAGGGCCGACCGACCCGCCGGTCTCCACCACCCCACCCCACCCCGCGCCGCCCCACCCGCCCGACCCTGGTGACCCACGAACCCGGTAGAGCCGACCCCCGACCCACCCATCGCCCCCAGCTGCACTTTGGCGTCCGGCAGCACCCCCGCGATCACCACCACCGCCTCGTAGGTCCACCAGTCCAGACAGATGGCGGCGGCGGAGGGCAGAGCGATCTGCGGGCATCCGGGCAGCGGGGAGGGCGGGGCAGCGCCGGTGGACAGCGCCAATCGACAAGCTGGGGACATGGGCACTAAGAGGGGAAGCACTGTGCCTGGGTGGTGTGGCGCAGGACGCGACGCGATTGGGATTTAGGCGCCGGCGTTGCCTCTCTCAGCCCGAAAGGCAAACCCGCACCCTGGCATCGCTAGGGACCTGGGGTGCCAGAGGGTGCGTTTCGGGGGTTCGGAAAGACAAACTACCCTTGATACCCTTGCACGCTGGCAGCCAATGCCGGCATGCACCCCGACAATCCCGGTCACCCGCACACGCACCCGGCCCCACCTGGAGGTACTCGCCCCAGCCCCGGAAGGCCTGTCTGCTGAAGCCACCCCATGTACGGCAGCCCGGTGCCTGCTGGCAGTGGTGGAGCCAGGCCATCGCTCCGATCAGCAGTACCAGCTCCAGAACCTGGGTACGGAGGGTCAGATGACGGGGCGGGGCCGCATGACGGGGTCGGCCATAGCCTCCCCGCAATCAGAGGCTTCCATGAGTTGGTTATTACGTAACCCACATCAGCAGCCTGGCAGCCCCGGGATTATTCTTCCGTCCGAACCGACCGAGCCAAGGCTCCCAAGTCCAGGGACGCCCGTCCAACCCGCCCGCCCGACCTGCAGCAGGTTGTACGCCACCGCCGCCCCCAGCATGCCCAGCCCCAAGTGGAACATGAACAGGTGGTTGAACAGCGCCGTGGCCAGTGTGCAAACGGATGCCACCACCGTCAGGGGTCCCACCACACCCTGCGGCGTGTAGAATGACCCGGGAGGGTAGGGAGGTTAGGGAAGGCGGGGAAGCGGTTTGCAACAGCCATGGCTGCGATGATTTGGGAAGGGAGAGTAGGGATGTGCAGGTTGGTGGACATGACGGGGGAAAGACGGGAAGAACGGAGGCAGGTAAACGCATATGCAGGAGTGAAGGGTGAAGGGTTTAGGCCACCGTCTAGGTCCAGGAGGAGACATCACCGGTGACCCCAGAGTACATGGGGCGAGGAGTGGTCCACCAGGCAACGGGCAACGGCCCCTCGTGAGGGCCCACCTCCCCATAGCTGGCCATCTGGCACCGCGTCCCGCTACACTCCCGCCCAGGCCGTGTCCGGCCTCCACACACACGCGCCCTCTCATGTGCAGGGCGATGCCATGCCCCTTGCATGCCACGTACCATGCCTCAACCTCGATGGACACGCACGGGCGGTTTTCCCCTCTGGACACACAGGTAGACACACGCACACTTCATTCAACACGCCCACTTCATTCCGGCACGTCACACATACATGCGTTCTAAACACACGCACACGCACACGCACCTGACTGGCCAGGTAGTTCTTGATGCAACCGCTGACGGCCCACATGCACAGCGCCGGGCCCATCAGCCGCAGGTACCCCGCCGCCAGGGGTACCACCTCGGGCCGCTGACCCAGCAGCACCGCCATCACCCAGTCCACACGCGTCAGCCACAGGGCCAGGGGCGCCACGCACGTCAGCAGGCACAGCAGCGCGGCGCGCTGCAGCACCAGCCCCAGGAGCGGGTAGTGCGCCGCGCCAAAGGCCTGCCCGCAGAAAGTCTCCACAGCGCTGCCCATGCCTACCACGCTGAGGCCAGAAAGGTGGGACGGAGGGCAGGAAGCTGGTCGGAGGAGGCGAAGGAGGCGACCGATGGCAGTTGCGCGGCCCAAGGAAGTCCCGGCCGACGCACCCCGACCCAACTCGACCCTTCAGTGGTGCTCGCGGTTCAATGCAGGACAATGTGGTCGATCCCCGGCGGGGCGGCAACAGTCGCACAAAGCTCGCATCACGGTTGCAGGCTCTTCACAGCGTCTTCAAGCGCGACGAATGGAGCTTTGAAGGGGGTATCCGAACGAGGGTTCCTAGCTAGCGGGTTGAGTTGGGAGATCCGTGCCGGCAGATCTCAAGCGACAGCCTGGTTGCCGTCCGTCCGGCCGCCCATCGGCTCCTCACAGTCTCACAGCGAGAGGCCGGTGATGTGGAAGACGCTCCGGGCCAGGGTTATGGCGGACAGCTCCAGGGGGCCCAGGCGGCCGACCTGCGGGCGGAGGGAAGGAGGGAGGGAGGGGTGTTGCTTGGAAGCGGGGAGGGGGCTGGCGGGTACACCGGAGAACGAGAGGTCGGTCGGCTGGGGCTTCTTCCGGAGCAGCTTTGACCGGAGCGTGTGGGTGTCAGCAGGGTAGGGGAGATGGGGAACATGTGAGGTTTGAACTGGTAGTACGGGTCCCCGGCGGCGTCGCAGATGGCGTACCCAAGTGCCGTACACCGCCCACCGTACAGCGCCCCGTACCTGTGCTGTGGTGATGAGGTAGGCGACGAAGGACACGACCTCACTCAGGGAGATTGGGACCGCCAGCGACAGCACCCTGCAGGTTTGGGAACCAGTCACCCACATTTGGCATGCACACCATGAGGATCAACGCGCCCGTGAAGTTGCAAGCTGTAACGCAGAACGCTAGGGACGTTGAGGCCACCACTCCGTTCCCCTGATCTCAGACGAGGTGCATGAGTTGTCAGCGTCGGTGACGAACAGGCAGTGCAGCCTTACTTTCACATGCCCAAAAGCAATGCGTTATGTGTAATGAATCTTGGAAACAAAATGAGGTTGCTAAGTTGCAGTCCATGACGACGGCCAGGAACGTCGTGGCTGGCGAGTAAAGCCGAACAGGTGTCGGTTGCGCCACGGGGTCGCTGGGTCATCAGCGCACTCCCAGCTGCAAGCTCCCCACACCGACGGATGCATTTGCACAAATTCTGTGTTGTATTTTCTGATTATCCCACTGACCTCTTCGCCTCGGGCCCGAACGCCATCCCACCGACACGGCCATCCTCCTCCTTGATGTTTTTTGGATTTGATTCTTCTACGACCCGCTGGGGCACCAAAAACGGAATCTGCGCCTCCTCCATCGCCAAGGTTTACTAGTACTATGACCTGTTAAAACTACCGCTCATAAGCCCTTCGGAAGCCACTGTACTTTCACTCGGGCCGGCCCTTGTGGCTGAGATGGCCACAGCTTATGACAGATATTTTTGCAAGTATTCATCACGCTAAGAGATGACAAGGAATTGCATAAAAACCAAGGTTGGTTGTATGTTGTACGGCGACTTCGACGGTTTTCTCCAGGCCCTCGGACTTGAAATGAGAATATCCGACGTTTTTCATCATATACGAGAAACAAAAAATGGCAGGCGCGGACGAGGCGGATTTCCTGGAGTTGCTGGTTGCAAACAACAGAATCAATGAATGGGTGGAACGCATTCGTGCTCGTGGCAATCCAGCAAGGCGAGTTGCAATGCATAACCTCATTGTTACCTCGATAATGTGCCTTACTCTTCCTGTGGTTCCCCGCGCGCGGTCCGTCTCCTCAAATGCCGGCCGCCGCCCCACAGGCAGAAGCAGGCGCTGCTCCTCTTGAAGCAAGCCGTTGAGAGTCGCAGCGCTTATGCTGAAGAGGCTCGCCAGGCAGGCGTTGTGCCCCTCCTCACTCGCCTCTTGGGGCTTACAGGTGGGCCCCGTGTTTGACTTGAAGGGATTGAAACACCCATCCACAACGCAAATCCTCCCCACGGGTGTACCTCAGACAACCACCACATGCATACCATAGGCAGGCTAACTCCGACCAGCCCTCGATTCCGCCTCCTCCTCATCCTCCTCTCGTCCGTCTCCTCCGGATCCCTCCCCGCCTCCTCCGCCTCCCCTGCCCCCCCTGACGCATTCCTCGCGTCCTGCTGCCTTCCCCGGCTGGTGTTCAATTCCTCTCCACCCGCCCAGGGTCAGCCCCGGAGGACCCGGTTCTGGCAGGCAGGTGCAGGTGCAGGTGCAGGTGCTTGAGATAGGCCCAGCGCGTGCAGCGTGTGTGTGCGCGCGGCCGTCCGCCACCGCCACGCCGGGCCTCCGCCATCGGTGCATCCCGCCTGAGCCGTCTGACCTCCGCTGAATCAGCCCTAAGCCACCCTAGCGGCGTCGCCCTATCGCCGTCACCGGGCCGCTGCGTGAACCGATGCCACATGCGGCCACGTCGCGGAGGCCCCCCTGTCACATCTGCCTGCCCCGAGGGACTGCCTTAGCCCACATGCACGGAACACACTGGCAGGGAACACTCCTTCGACCTACCGCCATCTGACTCCCCTTGGACCCCATCGGCTGCTCCCCTTGGACCCCGTTGGGTGCACCCCTTGGACCCCGTTGGGTGCTCTGCAGACGACGAGGAGGTCCTGGATGCCAGCTCCGCCGTCATCGCGGCCTGCTCGGGACCGGGAGCCACCGCCGGCAAGGTGAGCGGTCGAGGGTCGAGGGTTGAATCGGAGCAGGGGAGGCGGGGTGTCCGCCGGCACCCTGATGTGCGCCGGTGGGGCATGTCGTCGGATGTGCGGACATACCGGGTGGGCCTGGCTGGCAGGAGGCTTCGGAACGGTTTAGTTGCTTGTTTGACGACTGATGTCACGCTCGCTGGCCTCCCTCCCGAGCGTTGTCTTCCGGTGTCGGCGAGGGCGGCAGGTGCGCCAGGCAGCAGCAGCCGCAGCAGCTCTTGTGCGTCTTGTGCTGCACATGACACAGAGGGAACTCCTTCTCACCTTGGGGTTGGGCTTGCAACGGGTTGGTTGGGTTGGTCAGGGGTTGGTCAGGGGGTTTGGTCAGGGGGGTTGGTCAGGGCGTCACATCCCGACGTGCACCCCGCCGCCACTTGCCCGCGGGCACGCAGGTCAGCAGCTTCACGTACGATGATGCTGTCGTACACATCCGCGAGGGTGCCCTGGGTGACGGCTTGGGCGCCAAGGTGTGGATGGTGGCGCACATGCTGTGTCTGGAGCTGGCCGCGAACCGGGGCTTGGTGGCGGGCCGGCGGGTGCTCGAGCTGGGTAGCGGCTGCGGCGTGTGCGGCCTGGCGGCGGCGGCACTGGGCGCGGAGCACGTCGTACTCAGCGACGTGGAGGGCCCCGTGCTCCGAAATCTGCGGTCCTGCATGCACATGAATTACAGTAAGCGACTGGAAGCTGCCAAGGAAGGCGCAGGCTCGGGTGCACGGGGGACGGTGGATGCTGCGGAGGGCTGTGGTACGACAACCCACACACAGCGGGCCCACACGCAACAGACCGGTGGAGGGCCGCGGGCTGGCACGGCGCTTCCCTCCGAGGTCGAGCTGTTCGATGAGGCGGATGAGGTGGAGGACTTTGACGATCTGATGTCCGACATGATGGCGGTGGACGGCGGCGGCGGTTGCCCGGTGGCCCGTGGGTCAAGGTTGGCGGCGGCACCGTCGGTCAGTGGCAGCAGCGGCGGCTGCGGAGCGGGGGCCCAGGGCCAGCAGCCCGGGCCGCATCACGGAGATGAGAACGCCTGGGAGGTCGGCAACACGTCGGTTCGGCTTCTGGATTGGGGCGAGTCGCGGGCGCTGCTGGACAGCGGAGCGCCATTGGAGGATCTGGGTCAGGATCCGGGGCCGCAAGCGGCGGCATCCAGCGTCAGTGAGGACCTACCGCCGCGAGTACCGGTGTCGGAGCGCTTCCCCGTGATCGTCGGTTCCGAGGTAGGGTTCCAGGGTTTGCGCAGACTGGGGAAGTGTGCATGCGCTTTTCAAGGGTCGGGGATGCGTGCGTGCGTGCTCGAGCAATTCAAACAGTACGGCACCTGTGTGGAAGTGTTCATCCTATGGGGACAACTAGCGGGGGTGCGCACATTAGTCGCTGAAGTCGTTTATGGAGGCTGCTCGGGCCATACTGTCCGTTGACACTGAATCTGTGGATGTCGGAATATTCCTGACGTACGAGGTACGAGGAACGACATCTGGGTGGTGCGAGTGAGTCACCTTGGCTCCTCCGCGCAGCTGTGGCTGCCGGGAGACGCATCTCCCCCTCCTCCTCCTCAGCGGTACTGGTTTGCAATTGCGACACGCCCCCGCGGCCACACGCGCCCACAGGTGATGTACGAACGAATCCACGCGGAGCTGGTTGCAGCTGTCGTGAAGCACCGGCTCGCGCCTGGAGGCTGTGCCGTACTGCACTGCGCCGTACGGGAACTCAAGGTGCGCCTCCCTCCCTGTCCTTGCGGACCACGACAGGTCCATGGGTGGAGCCGCTGCTTGTTTGACACAACAAACAAGCAGCGGCCCCACCCGTAGATTTTCCCCCTCTGTTGCGTGCTTGCCCGCGTTACGGAAGCTTTCTTTGCACCCAGCACAACACCACCGCCCTGCCCAACCCCCGACCCGCGGGTCTGCTGGTCCGCTCCTCGCAGGTCTTTGAGCACTTTGCGCGGGAGTGCCGCCGCCGCGGCCTGCGCTACCGACACCGGCAGGTTGACCCGGCCACAGCCTTTGGCGGTTCCGGCAACGGGTGCTGCCCCTTCGAGGGCATCCTTGGCCGCGCGGACGAGTACGAGGGCGGAGTGCTCCTCATGGCACTTGACCACGAGGACAGCCCCTGCATGGACTGGTACCGAGATGACTGGGAGCCATCCCCGGCGAACTCGGCGGCTGTCTGAAGGGCGCCTGAAGTAGAGTGTGCCCCTGAAGTAGAGCGTGTGCATGTGGCCTCCACTTGCGTCGGCGGGTGCCATCTCGGGGTTTGGAAGGTGCAGGTAGGGTAGGAGGGCAGGGGGTGCGCGCTGGGCGGCAGCGGTATGTCTATGGCACGTGTGCGGCAAGGTGGTGGCGGGTGGCCTGGAGGGCGGGTGGCCTGAGTGAGGGAGTGGGTGCGTGGACAGGGCCGGGCGGGCATACGGAAGTGCCGAGGGACGTCGCTGCAATGCAGTGCGCCCATGCACCGTAATCCCCTCTGGCGGGAAGGGCGGCGAGGAGCGCGGGATCCGAGTGGGATGTGGCGGGGCGGGCAGACCTGATTCGTGTCGAGTGTGCGTGGTGCGGCTTGGCTGCGGTGGGAAGGCCATTTGGTGTTTGATTCAACATTCGTGATTTCCTGAATTCCTTAGGTTTGCATTGAATTCCTTGTGTGCGCACGGAGGGCAGATTTCGATTTCTTTCGAGGGGATGACTGTTTTTGGGTTTGGGTGGGGGCGCCCAGAAGGGTCGCCGCTCCCCGTCCGCTGATCAGATCCGCTGTGCCATCCGACAAAATAGCGCCTGCAGTGCGACACTAGGAACCGAATCGTGTCCATGGACCCAGAAGGGCTTCCTTGGCTCCGGCCTGGGATTCGCGAGGCACTATCATCCTCTGTATGCCCGGTTCGGCAGGTGCCGCCCTCTGCGTATGGACAGAGAGGTTGTAGGCGGCAGGGACTGAGTGAGTTATGTGGCCAGTGGCAGGGATTGTAGCTGACAGTGAGGGGTGGTGGCGAGCTGCCGGCCAGCCGCTCCACCAGTCTCGGGTTTAGCGGAGAGAAGAGGGACACCGGAGTGGAATGAAGTGGAGGGAGAGGAGCGTTGGGGAGGTGTGCGCGCGAGTTTGAGAGGACGCGATTCTTATTTTTTGGTCAGGCTCCGATAATGGTTCGCGCTGTCGATGACACCTAGGTCATATCCAGGGCTCCCAGCCCGGTCACGACGCTTTTGAGGGTGCCCGATTGCAACCCATCGAGGCGCCGTGCCCCTGAACTACCTACCGAGCAATCAGGCGGTGTTCAGGTGTTGGTAGGACCAAACCAACAGGGGGGTTTACGCTACCGGGGTAATGGTTGTGGAAAGCGCGCTGCATTGGACCTAGCTGGTTGATGAGGCCAATGTGATCCAGATTGCTTACAATTGTATGTAATCAATCGTCTACATGCGAGCAACGCACAACGGCGAAACAATCGGCGTTGTGCTCCCAAAGCGGCCCAGACGGCGCCAAGAGCGTACGGCACCGACTCGTGCCAAATTGCACCCTGGAGCCATGCGACAAGCCCAGCTGGCTCGCTGCAGGCTAGTTCGAACCCTACTGAATCAGAAACACAATAATAGGTTACGCCAAAGCAGCCAAAACAGGAGCGCTGCTCGAGTCACTACCCTAGTTCGTTTGGTCAAGCCGCTTGCCAACCGTCAGCTCCTGCCGGCGAAATGACGTGCCGGCAACGGTGCACGACACCTCTTCTTTCTTGACAGGTGATGTGTCACTAAATAACTGTCGCGAGGACGAATCAGCTAGACTTGGGGAATCCGCGGTCGACGAGGACGCAGGGTGTTTGTCCAGCAGGAGTCCCCGCATCAGAAAGCACATGGGGCGAATGAAACCAACCCACAGACGTTGTGGTGCGTGCAACCGTCTGCAACCGTAAGCGGTTGCTACATGATTGTACGAGGAGCTGTCGGGTAGGTTCCAACCTGCAACCATGATGGTGCATCCTGACCCACATCGATGCGATCTCAAATGCCAATGGCGCAGATGGTGCCCTGGGTGGCCAGGGATGGCCTCCCCGAGGGCGCTGCCTAGATGCCGACAGTGATGTCGGCACGTGTCAGTCAGGAGAAGAGGACCGGTACTACAACGGAAGAGGCAGTTATACGTCATTACTTGAGCGTGGGGTGAGAGGCTCAAGGGAAAAAGGAGGAATCAGCGGGGAATCTAGGCTGACTTGCGGCTACCACGACACCAGATGAATGATTCCGGACGACGAATCTCACGATGATCTGCACGCATGATTGGCACAACGAAAACAACCCAAATGTCAGCATGCGGCATTTGCACACGAGGTTTGCATGGGAAGGGCCGGCACGCCGCTTCGCAGGCGGACATCAATCACTTTCCCAGAAACAAAAAATAATTAAAAATGTTTCCGTTATAGTTGACATTTTCTACCCTAAATGCGCAATGGCGCATTCAGTCACACTACCTGAAAAGGTGGGCTCTAACTAGATAAATTTAATGTATTATTAGAGATGTTTGAGGCATAGATTTCCGGCATACTTCTCAGTGCTGCTATCTGCCGCATTAGAGAACCACATCGCAAATTCGCAACAGAACCGCGTTTACCGCATGTATGTAGCACTAATGACGCTTGAAGTGCTTTGTTTCCTGTATCTGCATGCCCGTCCTGCCAAGTGCATGCTATAGAGAAGCGGGAAGACTAGGCGCCATTTCGCGCCAACCGTGATGAGACAGTCGTTCACGACACAACGAATTGCAACGACCTTCAACAGTAGTTAAGGCCGACAGGCCTCCATTAATGTGTTCAGAAAGTGCACAGCATATAGCTTATCCTACTCGTCAGCTGTGTGTTCCTGTTCACTTCATCCTTCCGAAGCAATAAGATGGCAACGGACACTGTTCACGAGCAGTATGCCGCGGTTTCAAAGCTTGCAAAGTATCCTTTCGAGCCATATTGGCCTGAGAAGAAGCTGAAGATCTGCATCACTGGAGCTGGCGGCTTCATCGCCAGTCACTTGGCTAAGCGCCTTAAGTCTGAGGGCCACTACATTGTGGCTGTGGACTGGAAGCGCAACGAGCACTTCTCGGTGAGTACAAAGCGCTGAGGGGACGCCCCGCATGCACGTCTTCGCAAACACCTGATCTGATCTTTTCGCCTGACACCGTTAAGTTGGCAGGACGGTATTGCCAGGATTACAGGATATGTCTTTGTAAACTGTAGTTGATGGGTGAATGCGTTTCCTTGCTTCGCCTCGGAAACGGCCCTGTTGCTTACGCATGGATGTTGGTGCGGGTGCCAGTACGCTTACAAAGTGGCGACTCTGCATGTTTTCCGTTCTGAATGCAAGCGTTGGGGTGCTCGGGTTATGTCTCTTGCTAGTCTCAAAACCCCTGTTGATGTGTCCATGCGACAGGAGGAGGAGTTCTGCCACGAGTTTCACCTGGTCGATCTTCGGTTGTTCGACAACTGCAAGAAGGTCACCGAGGGCTGCGAGCATGTGTTCAATCTAGCGGCGGACATGGGCGGTATGGGTTTTATCCAGTCCAACCACTCAGTCATCCTGTACAACAACACCATGGTGTCCTTCAACATGATGGAGGCTGCGCGCGTGTGCGGCGTCAAGAGGTATGTTTCGCAGTGGGTTTGCATGCTGCTATCGAATGATACACGGGTATGGCCGTGCGGGATGTGGGTCAAGTCTGGACGAGCTCTGACATTGTGCGTCCTCCTGTAGGTTCTTCTACGCATCGTCCGCGTGCATCTACCCGGAGTTCAAGCAGCTCGACACGACTGTCGAGGGTGGCGGCCTCAAGGAGTCGGACGCCTGGCCTGCCCAGGTGGGCTAGGATGTTCAAAGTGCAACTGTTGCTCAGCGCGAATGTGTGTGTCTATCTGATCAGGAGCAAAGTTTCGCGATTTTTTATACTTAATAGAGAAGGCAATAGGAATGGTGTTTGCCGTGTTGTCTGAATGCTGTCTTGTTCACCTTGGTGCAGCCTCAAGATGCGTATGGCCTCGAGAAGCTGGTCAGTGAGGAGCTTGGGAAGCACTACGGGAAGGACTTCGGCATTGAGGTTCGCCTTGCCCGGTTCCACAACATCTACGGGCCACACGGCACCTGGAAGGGGGGCCGTGAGAAGGCGCCGGCCGCCTTTTGTCGCAAGGTGAGCTGGGCTCCTGTGAAGGCGCATGCAGCATGTCTTCAATCCGTTGGGTTTCGTATAGCCAGTATGGGCCGTGCAACTCGCACGACACTCAAAGCTGGCTGTAACACGATACTTCAACCCAATACCACGGCAGGTGCTTACATCTACCGGTGAGATCGAGATGTGGGGTGACGGCAAGCAAACCCGCAGCTTCACTTTCATCGACGACTGTGTCGAGGGCATTCTGCGCATCACCAAGTCGGACTTCCGCGAGCCGCTCAACCTGGGTTCCACGGAGATGGTCTCGATGAATGAGATGATGGACATTGCCATGTCGTTCGAGGAGAAGAACTTGCCCATCAAGCACATTCCCGGTCCCGAGGGCGTCCGTGGCCGCAACTCGGACAACAAGCTCATTCTTGAGAAGTTGGGCTGGGAGCCAACGGTGGCGTTGAAGGACGGGCTCAAGTAAGTGTTGAACCGGTCACGTGTCGCGTGGTAATTCTTTACACTCTTTACCTTGTTTTGGTCCTTTGCACAATTTATGGGGATTGGAAATGATGGCTTTCCTACTGGCCCGCGCAGGCTGACGTACTTCTGGATTAAGTCCCAGATCGAGAAGGAGAAGGAGACCGGAGTGGACCCCAGCAAGTACAGCCACAGCACGATCGTCCAGACAAGCGCTCCAGTCGAGCTGGGCTCGCTACGCAAGGCTGACGGGGCGGAGGGTTTCTGAACATGTATTTTTTTTCACTCTGCACATGATGTCATTACCTTCTTCACATGCTCTGGGAGTGAGCTTAGCGTGCTGAGCAATTTGACGAACGCTGTGTCACTGGTGGGGGAGAAGGGTAAAGGCGGTGACTGAACCCCCGTGCATACCGGGCCAGGATGTGACGCATCATTACTGCTAAGCCAGCGGAACTGTTGTCAGGCAGCCGACATATTCAACGTGTTCGTGTCCTTTTCTATGTACAATCCTTTGCAACGTAAGGTTTTCCTGATAGGTATGGTAGTCAATGACTGGGCACCCGTGACCTTAGATAGTAGACATACAGTAACGTTTCAGTCCAGGTTTACGTGGCCCGGTGGATGCAATCAGAAGTGATCCGTTGGCTTCGTTGACTTGAGTCGGCGACGTTTGATACACAAACTGTAACTGAACAATGTACGGCAGTTGGAACATCTCACCGCGGCATGTAGATATAAGGAGTTGGTATGACGGCCATCTCAACTGGATAGTCGTGATGTCTGGTGATGTACTCACAACGGCAAAGCATCATCAGACCTCACCGCTCTCAGCCCTCCTCAGCAGCCATTTCGCTATTATCTACAAGCCACCAGTTCAGATATAGTGGCAGTGAAGACGTACACGTTGGCAAGCTGCAGTCAAACCTCATTCAGCGGACGTATAAGTTCCAGCTCAGAACGGCCCCACCCCACAGCCGCGTAAACCCCACACAGGGCTACACAGAACGCCCCCACCCCACAGCCGTGTAGACCCTGAAATTGTGCACGTTTGCCTAACCTATATCTGGAAACATCCTCCAGGTTCAGCAACTCCTGCTTCAAGCCGAATCCCAAACCTCTCGTTCACTTCAACAACAGCGCCCCCCGACGACAACTAACGCCTTTGGCCTCCTGCCCATAACTTGCCGCCTCATCCATCTTGCCCCCCTGCCGCTGAGCCGCCTCCCACATGCATCCCCTTGACGTGCTCCTCCAGCCCGTCTAGATCGCCGTCATCATCGTCCACCTCATCTAAATCGTCGTCCATAACCTCTTCCTCGTCGTCATCGCCGTCGAATAGCGCCTCCGCCTCGCCTGTGATTGCATAGGCAAGGTTCCGTCACGCGCTGAGTTTAGCTAGCACAAGAGCAAATGCTGCAGGAACCAATCGCAGGCATCTTTTTGGCGTGGCTAAGCATTCAATGTTTTAGCGTTCGCGTCCTGAACTGCCTTCTCAGGCTGTGGCTCGCCGGTCAGCTGTTTGCTGCGAAGTACACCGATTGTTAACACTTACCGTCCTCTAGGTTTAGGTGCGTCGAGGGCCCAGCACCCTTGGAACCGGATGGCCCTGCGCCGCTCCCCGACGGTTCCCCGCCCATGCCCTCCGCTGCAGCCTCCTCTTCCTCTGCAATGCATTGCACCGACATACGACATAACTCGTCACAGTAGGCATATCCCTCTCAGCGTCTCTTTTAAGGGAGGATCAAGCCGCAGAAGTTGCCCTAGTTGCGCCAAAGGCTGCCGATGCGCTTGCCAAACAATGCGTCATTGCTGACATGACCTGATTTGCTGCG
This sequence comes from Eudorina sp. 2006-703-Eu-15, assembly GCA_003117195.1. Taxonomy (NCBI): domain Eukaryota; kingdom Viridiplantae; phylum Chlorophyta; class Chlorophyceae; order Chlamydomonadales; family Volvocaceae; genus Eudorina; species Eudorina sp. 2006-703-Eu-15. Next base: position 963,781 of record BDSI01000033.1, read on the forward strand.
GTCTACCTGATATGGGCTATTCGCTGACCTCAATTCAAAGTTCGAGCCCCTGCACCCCCGCTTTGCGGTCCAGCATGCAGCAGCCCTCCGCCCCTGTCCTCAAAGGACGCAATAGCCATAGCTTCTTGAGGCCGAACTCACCGGGCGTTGGCCCTAGCTCCGAGACCGCCTCCCGCGCCGCATCCGCCTGGGCCTTGGCGCGCGCAATCATCTCCTGAATGGCGCTCTCCTCGTCCTCCTCCCGTGCGTAGTCGTCCGCGGCGGAGGCGTCGTCCGCGGCCACGAACCCCTCCTGCGACGCGCAAGGGCCAGGACAACCGTCATAGGTACAGTGAGGACGGACCCTTTCGGCCCTTCCAACCTGACTCTTAAGCAAGGCAGACGTCGTGATGCAAGGCATCGTGTGACAGCGTGCGATGTATCAAGACCCAGTTTGCAAAGAAGGCGTTTTGCCGCTCCGACACTAGCTAACGGGCCGGTGGCCGAAAGCGCGCCACGTAGCAAGCTCGGAAGGGTTTCGTGCGACGAAATATAGTCGCGAGCCGCGACATATGCAATCCTCAACCTATATGCCCTGACCAGACGGATATGACATGGACGCAACGCCCTGCGCTCCCTCGTACATCAGTCCACCTAGCGCAAAGTCAAATAGTTGGTCCCGCTGACCTGCATGAAGATTTCGCGGCCGTTGAGAATGCCCTTGCGCCGTCGCTCCTCCTCGTCTTGTGCCCGCTTGGCGGCCTTGGCGTCCCGCTTCGCCCGGTGCCATGCGCGGAAGGTCTGCCGGGAGGCAGGTCGAAAGGATGGCCCCACGGTTCAGGTGAACGTGAGGGATGCAGTAACAAGAGGATCAGAAAGGGAAAAACAAGCCTAACCCAGAAACGAAGCCTGGCACACCCAAATTACTCAGAATACGTAGGCACACCCAAATTACTCAGAATACGTAAGCGAAAGGGTACCTGCATGGCGATGGAAAAATGGGGCCCAGTGACGGTGCGCGGCGGCTGGACGGCCCTGCCGCCAAGTGCAGCAGCAAACAACTTGAAAGAAGATGTGGGTCAGGGCCAGGAATGCCAGTCACATCACGACGCGCCGACCAAGCCTAATTCGCTCTGTGGCACGCCCACCGCCCCACCTCCTCCGTGACGGGCGTCTTGGCCACCACCTTGGCCCGCTCCTCCTCGATGGATTCCGCAATGTCCTTCGCGTTGCGAGCCTCCTGTAACACGCAACACACGGGGTAGCGTAGCGTTCCGTCGATGGGGCGTTGGATTGGCAAGAATCCTTATCATCCCCTTCGCCGCGTGTTTACGGGCTCCTGGGACCCATCAGGACCCACACACGTAGGACACAAACTGTACTGCGGCTCTGCGGGACGCAATTCGGGACGCGCGTGTCCCTGACTCCATGTCCATGTAGATGTACACTGAGTAACGAAGGGGATGTCCGGCGCAGGGCGTATCCTCAAAGGTGCACAAACGCGGCCAGGAAACGCGTTGAGGTGCTCCTGATACGACGGGCATGAGCACGCCCGAAAAGACGTTCACGGCATACCATGGCACACAGGCACGGCACACCGCCGCCGCACCCCAGCCTCCGGGCTTCGGCACTTTCGCACACCGCTTGCCGATAGCCCACGTGCCATAACCATTGCCAGCTTGGGGTTTACCTCCTCTAGGAGCTCCTTCATCTGGCTCTTCAGGATATAGCCTGTCGGCAGTGCATGGCGGTACTTGCAATCTTCGCCGTTGGGGCACTTCCAAAACCTGCCACCAGCAGAGACCAGGGAGGCGGCAAAGAAGGTGAGCGAGGCACTGACGGCGACGGCACATGCCGAACCACGGGTCAGTACGGAAACATCTGGGCGCCAGCCAAGCCGTAGTCCAGGATCTGTAATCCGCCAATGGCGATACGGGCATGCATGTCGCACGCTGCGGTACTGTACTGCGCAGCTCACCAGCCGTACAGTTTCTTCTCCACAGCGTCCAGGAAGAACTTGCAGATGATTTCCGTGGGCTTGTTCTCGTTCGCGTGCTTTTGCTTGATGGCCGCCTCCAGAGTTGCCTGGTCCCAGTCCTCCATGCCCTGCACGCATGCCAGGGAAGGGCAGGGACGCGCAGCGGGGTCAGTGCCGAGACACGCACATGCTCCGGAGGTGCGGCCTCCGAGCCGCCAAAGCTCATGCCAAAAACGCCGTGTTTAACAGCTTTGTACAGGAACGGTCCGACAAAGACGCAGCTTGCGGCTTGTTGCGCGCTCCTTGCCATCTGGAACGTCAAAACCTGCTGCTGCGTAACCGCATAACCCGGTGACCCGTGCACGTTGTGTGCAAGATGTCCACTACCCAACCAGCATAGAACTCTGAGGCCCCCTGCTCCGCCCAGTGTGAAGCGGCAATGTGGGCAGAGAAGCCGCATGCACCGCCGAATGCGCCGTACGACTTGGCCCAGCAAGGGCTCAACTGTTCGCCCCCTAATCTTGCAATCCAGCGACCCCTGGCGCCAAGAAACCCTGGTTGTGGCCGACCCAAGGCTGCCTTTATCGAGACGAGGACCGCGCTGCGGAGGCAACAGAGTCCTCCTTTGCCAGCCATAACGCAGCGTTTCTACGTTTCACGTTTCGATATCTTTGCTTCGTTCAACAGCCACCGGCAACTGACGAGGACTGATAAGTCTTTGAAGCAATCCGGAAAAGCCAGTCCAATGCGCATCCCGCTTTCCCCATCCGCGCCCAGCCGTCGGTATCGCCCAACCGTCGGTAACAACCAGCCGTCGGTATCACCCAGCCGACGTGGCCCCAGCCGCACCTCCTTGGTTTCCTCCCCTTCCTCGCCGCCCTTGCCGATATCGCGCTGGTCCGTGTACAGCGAGATCTTGGGCCCCTTGCGTTCCACCGACAGGTCGTGGCTGAACTTGCACTTGTTGCCCTTCGCGCACTGGTTGTGGCGGAAGAACTCGCACACGATGGACTTGGGGTCCACGCCTGACCCCGGGCGAGTAGGCAGGGCGACAAGCACGGGGCGGAACATTTGGCTCGGCATGCAACCCAGCCTAAACCGTCGGTAACTGGTAGTAAACACGTCCGGAAACAACAATGAAAGCACTGCGCTGCAGCCGCAGATGCGGGGCGGGCACCGTCGTAGTGATGATCCATGACGTCCGCCTGCCCGCCACTATATGACCCCGCACCATCAACAGAGTCAGCCGCTCATGGCCATGAAGCCAATCCAAGCTGCGCGGCCACGAGCGTGGGTCCCCATCCGCTCTGAGAGCTGTGGAGAGCTGTCAAATGGACCCCCGTTGTTCATATAGACGTGAGGTGGTCCAGGTCCAGGTTGGCGGCGTCCAACCGCCTGTTGGTCCGTTAGCTGACGCATTAGTACCACTGCCACTGCTGCCTCTGGCGCTGCTGCCTCCGCCCCGCCAGACAGGCAGATTCGAGGTCCACTTGGCGGTAGCACGCGGGTGGCACCACCCGTGATTGCTGTTGCTGCTGTGCTTGCGTACTGGTACTAGTCCTCTGTCGCCGCAACAGTTAAACTGCGTTCAGCCACTCGCCAGCATGCCCCGCTGCAGATGCCAAGCGCGAAGGCACGAGGAAATGCCGCCGGTCACACGCGGCCTCCTGCTGACGATGCGCAGCTTTCGCCACCCATCCACCACGGCACACAGCCGTGTGACGCCGCTGTGTCCACAACGGCAGGCGAGGGGTTCCGGGGTGTCCGCTCGTCTGGCAAACAGCGCACACCCATGAGCTCCCCCGGACGCGTGTCACAGACGCGCTGTGGCACAGCCGCCCAGGCTGACGGCCAGCAGATGATGGGAAGCGCTTTGTCGCCAACCTGGCCACCGCACCGTTTGCGTGCTCATTGGGTGGACATCGCGAAACTGTCCTGACATGGCACATGCCCGAGGCGGCCGTGTGTGCCTTGTCAGCGAGTGCTCAGTCAGCACTTGACCAGTCAGGGCGTGATGGTCCCCGATCCCGCCGCAAAGCTCGTCATGGTCGCTCACTAGGAAGACAGGCGGCCTTCGTCACTTCGAGGACGGAGCGCCGCTTCCAAGCGCGATTGTGCCCGCCGCTCACTTCCTCCAAGGCAACGTCCGAGTCTGAACTTGGACGGGGCCCAGAGTGAGCTGCTGCTGCTACCGCTGCTGCTGCTGCCGCTGCTGCCGCTGCTGTTGCTGTCACGGCTGTCGCCGGCTATCCAGCTGCCAGCATTTGCTGTCGTCAGCGCGACAGAGTGAAGCAATCGAACACCCAAGGGTTGCTGCAACTGTGTCCGCCTCTGTTCCGCTCTGACAGCAACGCGCAAGTACCCAGGACCCGAATCCCCGCATCCCAACAGATGCGAATTCCCTCATGCAAGTTCCCCCAGCCGGCCTTCCCCATGCGAATTTCTCCAGCAGACCTCACCCTCGGGCACTTTGGGCTGCTTAATCGTCGGGACGAAGATGTTCGCCACCTCATCTTCCGGCTTCTTATCTTTCTGCGTGGGGGTCATAGAAGGGGCTCCTGAGCAAGAGGTAACCTGCACGGGGTGGGCCCTCCCACACCTACCCACCTTCTTCACCTCCACCGGCTTGTATGCCGCCAGGCCTTGAGTCGCGTTCTGCTTAACGTTTTGAACATACCTAGACCGGCAAGAGAGCAAGTGAAATTCGCTACGTGTTCCTCAAGTTGGCTTTCGACGATCGCTTACTTCTGCACCTTCGACGACTTGTTCTTGTTTTTCAGGCCAAATGTCTTATCTTCAGCAGCCTGTTATCATGGAATCAGCGCACGTCGCAATTAAAGAAAGTGAACCTTCCTTGCGGCGCCGACGGGCCAAAGAACCTAATGAACCTGCCTACCTTCTGTTTGGCAGCAGCCTTTGCCTTATCTACAGGCGCTGCCTTCTTAGGCGCCATCCTTTGTCAGGCTTCAAGTAATCGAAAGTTCCAAAGCGGGTTTGTGCCTGCCAAAATTGGCAGGCAAGTAACCAATTTGGGATATGTGTGTTATGCAATGCTTCCTCAGTAAAAATTTCACCGTAGGTGATGCGTCCCTGTGAAATGGGTGCATGCGTTGGATCGAGTCCTGGATTGCCAATACGCTCAATCGCTCCCATCGCGGTACATGCGTTTGTATATACAATTTAACATTGACAATAACACCAAGTCAACATAATGGTGATGGCTCTTGTGTTATAGCAGTGCAGGGTGGTCCCCGTCGCCGGCAGCATTGTTGTCATTCATCACAGTTAGCTAGCTTGTCAATATGAAGCTGCAAGGTTCAACGATGCGGCATAGCAGACATGCCCCGTTCTGTGGGCGTGTTTCTCCTTGGTTGCCGACCCGGTTTTCACGGCCGTCGGTCCGTGCAAACCAGAATTCAGGTGTGTCAGTGATTCCGCTGGAACTAGATGGAGCTAATGACGTATCCTGATCCTGTTCAGCGTGCGGTGGCTCGGGGCCGAGCTACGAACCTCCGACGTGCTCTAATCTGCCCGCATTGGCCAACTGGAGGCGGAACTTACTATGTGGAACCATCCGTTACTGTGAACATAGGGAAGATCTGGGGTGCCGAAGATGAGAACGCTGCGCAAGTCAGGCGACTCATTAATCGCGACCGCAAGGAGTTCCTTGGTAACACTCAAGGCGATATCCTTGAGAAGTACAAAGTGGAGCTTGGGGACGCTTCTACGGAGGCCAGTCCGAACCAGGGCCCGACCATTGCAGCGAGTAAGCGCATTGTGAAGGGCTGGGTAGGGTGCGTCGGGTGCACCCAATTCGCGCATCTACCCTGGTGCCTTTTACCGAGCTCCCTTCGGCTCCCCCTACCTCTTTTGCCGTTCAGACACGCCAAATCCGTTCAGCAGTGCTGGAAGCGCGAGCAACCCATTTGGCTCCCCGGTGTCGGCCTCACCGTTCGGGAGCAGCAGCAGCAGCAGCCCCGCTGGCGCCAGCCCGTTCAAATCATCAATTGAACCAACTGGTTTGCGACCGGATATGTCCCCGGATCCGTTCGTCAAGGAGACGCCGGTTAGCTTCCTGAAAAGCATCACGCTTACGCAAGTGGTGAGTTGAGGGACCCTGCGCAATCTGCTGCCAACAGATCTGGTCATCAGAGTAAGGTGTCCCGCATGCGTCCCTCTGTATGTTAAAGTCGTCGATGGCTTTATTCAGTCGTTATCGAGGGGGGGTGCGCTCCTGTATGATTGTTAAGGATGTTACAGTGGACCCCGCGGGTCATTGGTGACAGCCAAAGCTTCCTCACCTCTATGCTGCCCTTAACCACTTGTTGGCGTGGCGCGCTTCACGTGTTGCAGGTGCTGTTCTGCTCTTTCACCCTCATCATCCTTCTTATGCTGGGCACCTTCAATGTGGTTCTCAACACCGGCGCTATCCGTCTGGCCGGCATTGACTAAAGCAGCTGCGCTGCCGCTGGTATTGGTCCATGGGCTTGCATGTGGTTTCCATAACGGGGTTCGTGTTCTTTAAAGCGGATGCCAGACGACTGGAGCGATGTAAACGTCTGCGACTGGGTTGGTCGCCTATGGGTCATGGTCAAGGCGGGTCACTGGAAGGCCAGGGTGAGATACAGTGAAGCGAAGGCGTTGTTGGAGGTTATGCCGTACGCGGTCCTTGAGTGCTGTGAGTGCTGGCTGTGACGGTGGAACGGAAGGCACGTGGGGCACATGCTGCGAGAATCCTCGCGCATAATTGAACGCCGTTCCCGGTTTGCGGTTAGCAAGAGGGCATAATTCACTGTTTGCAATGCCTTGCGTGGTTCAGGTGAAAGCATCATTACGGTATAGAGCAATCGGCTTCGTTACAGTTTTTAAGACAATCGGTCAATAGACTTCGATCAGACGTAATGAACTTCAACGTTTCGACCGCAGTGATGATTGATGAGTTTATTACTAAGATTTCATCGGTTGGGCGTTGGGCAACCGTTACCGTCAACAGCGCTAACTCATGTTTCGAAAACGTGAGCAGCTGATTCGTTTCTAAATCTCTGTTTCTATATCTCTGTTTCATATCGTGAGTCGGCAGTACATACAGTCGCTTCGGCGGCCGTAAAACTCAGCCATTCCAGTGTTGCAGACCGGGGTACTATACCATTGTCATTATTACCTTGATCATTTTCGGGACTTGCGTCCAACAGAAAGGAATTGTGTCGTTGTGAGAGCCGGATGTCGGTAGGCATGACGCTCGAATTTCAGCCGGTTCTGTCATTGCCGCGGGCTAAAGCCGTTATACGTATGCACGTTATGCCAGGGCCGGTTTCAGACGGTCACAGTCGCCTCAGAAGGAGCCGAACTCGATGAGAACTACCAGAAAATGGTAGCCGACAGTGAGTACCTTCGCTAGACCGTCGGGAATACTGGCAGAACGTTTTCGGTATTACCTGGGCACGGCACCAAGCAAAGTACTACGGTCGCCTTGCAGTTGAGGAGCAGACACAACGGAGCGGGTGGCTGTTCGGGCGTGGAGGTAGGCGTCCAGGGCCTTCTGCTTATGCGGCCATAATACATTTTGTCAGGTTTTCGGATCGGGCAGATCGAAATCACGCCGGGGAGCAATATGCGGAAGTGTTCGGGTTCCTGCAGCCCTTCCTACGGTATGCGCGCCCTTCGTTCCCCACCTGTCGCGCCTGGGCATCAACCATCCTGCACGCACACGAACCACCAGTGTGCACAATCCCAGTTGTCGACTCTGCGTGATCCGGTGCGCATGTCTGCAGCTTTCGACAAGGCGGACTTGCAATACCTGCGCGACTTCAATAACTCCCTGCGGTACAAGGTGCGATTTGCATCACCCGGTCCATGCCCCACCACCCCCTAGCGAGCCACCCCCTAGCCATTTGTCTGCGCCATGTACCGTACCCTGCCATTGTGCGTTGCCAAGATTGTTATCAGCTTGGCTCCGCTCACACCCCATCATGGCGGACATCGTCGCGGATCGCGCACCCGCTCTCAGGAGGTCGAGATTGAGGACAAGGAGAAGGAGCTTTGGGAGCGGGAGCGCGCCAGGGTGGAGGCGGAGGCGGCCGCCGCAGCCACCGTCGCGGTGCAGCAGCAGGCGGTCGGACTCACGCGGCGCAGCAGCAGCGGCAGCGTGCAGGGTGCTCCCGGGCTGCGGGGGCCGCCGGGCGTTGCCACCAGGTGAGCGACACACAGTCATGCCGGGGACAAGCGGGTGGCGCAGCTGGCCCCTGGAGGTTCCTGGAGGTTGCGGTCTTGAGCTCAGGGAAAGCTGCGCGGCTGAGGGCGGATCGGGCGGATCAGGGCTGGGGATGGTCGGAGACTCGGAGTCCTGTACTGCAATGCTGCTACTGCGACCGTTTGATCCCCCGGCCGCCTGGCCATGATCTATAGCGCGTATCTGTGACACTCGTTCCCCCTGCAGGCCACCGCCTCTGCTGCTGCCTGTCAAAGTGAAACCCGCGGGTGCCAAGCACCAAACGACACCTCAGGTACGAGGTAACCAACCTGCGGGCGCCACCAGGGAATCGTGTAAGAATCCCCGGGCAGGCGTGAGGATAGGCTCGGCTGTTTTCTTTACTTTCAGGGGCCGTCTGAAATGATAAGACGTCTTGGTCGCGTGGGCGACGGCCATGAAAGGGGAGTTGCCAGGTGCTCGGGTATCTGCGAATTGCTATGCACTGTACCGTACTTCCTCATGGCGTAAATATTTACTGCGATGTGACGTCTGGTCAAGGTCTGCATGACACTGCCCGCCGCTGAGTTGCCCTTCCATGTTCCAGCGCTTGCTGGCTGTGACAGCTGGCTGAGAGGCGTCTCCTGCCCAGGTCCACCCCGGCAGTGCGCTTTGCCCCAGTGCAGCAACCCTCAAGGAACTCCCCTCCCCGCGCAATCCTTGCCTTGGCGTTCCGCCTGACCGTGGTGTGCCGGTTGCCACCTGACCGTGGCGTACCGTCCTTACCTGGGTGGGTGGGTGCGCCTTCTTTTCCGAACGCCTCTGACCGCAGTCGACTTCGCCGGTCGGGTCCGGGGAGCAGCCCAGCTGCAAGCGAGCTCGCACGGACACCACTCCAGCCGCAGCGGCGGCCCCGGAGATCCCTCAAGCCAGACATGTGGCAGCGGCTCCCGGTCCGGGGCCGAGGTCCCTGTGCGCCTTGAAGTCGGCGCCGCCGCCCAGGGGCATGGGTGCAGGGCCCACGGGTGCGGCGGCGGGGGCTGGCGGCGAGCGGCCGCCGGCCGTGTCCGCCGCTGCGGAGGCGGGGTCCCAGTCGCGGGTCGCTGGGGCTCGGGCGCTCTCGGCCCCGGGAGTGTCGGGCGCGCGGAAGGGAGACGAGTCGGCGCCTGTGGCGGGACTGGTCGGGCTGTTGGGCGGGTACGGCAGCGAGGACGAGGAGGAGGAGGAAGGTGACGTCGGTGGCGGTGAGGGTGGTGCCCCGGGGGGAGAACGGCAGCAGCCGGGCATCGACGGTCCGGCGGCAGGGCAAGGTGGTGCCCCGGGGGGTACGGTGTCTGGAGGCGCGGGTGGTGGGGCTGGGGTTCAGGTGCTGCCGCCGCCGCTGGGGCTGCTCGACCCTGAGGAGCTGCTTGCCGACCCACGGGTCATCTCTGAGGGGGTGCTTGCCACGCGGCCAGAACCGAAGAACGTGCAGGGAGGCGATGCCTGGAATAGTGAAGAGGCGTCCTCGAGTGGCGAGGAGGATTAGGAGCCAAGTACAGGGAAGTCGGTAGATAGGGGAGCTCTGAGTTTTTGCGGATGTTCCTGGTTGGCTGGCCGCACGCAAAGCTGCAACGTTTGAACTCGGCGGCATAAACTACCTCACATGCTCACAGACGGAAACGGAACCGAGGAGCCGGTGCCCCCAGCGGCGGACAGCTGCACCGGAGGATGTCAGCCTGACGCCGTGGTGTGGGCACCGGGAAGTTACTGCACCGACATATTACCCTGTGACTTTTCAATGTCGTGTTTGCAAGAAGATGGTTCAAAGGCCCCACATCACACATCACATATCCGTCATTGCGCACCAACTCTGAGCGACCCGGGTGTCCGTCAGGTCGGAGACGCAAACGATGACGGAGCCGAGTACGGGCTGCTTCCAGGCCTTCCCGGGGTGGCGTTTGGCGTCGCCCGAGCGGGCCGTGCAAACCCACAAACATCCGCTGAGGTCGCAACCGCATCACCGAACCGAACGAACGCATGTGCTATGTGGAAGTGCGTGCAACCCTAGACTCCCCCTATCCCATGGGTCGGCAGTCTCAAAACACCCTACCCTACGCTACACTGCATTGCATTTCCCGCCTGCGGGTTGTGTCTTGGTGTGCCCACACAGGTCCACACGTGGAGGAGTCCGCCACACGGCCGCGCACCTGTCCCAGTCTGTCTCACACCCGCCCACCTGTATTGGGACAGGTAGTGCCCGATCGATGATGTGTTCACCTGCCAGCAGTGTAAGGCTCGCAGCACCGCACGTGACGCGCCTTTCGGATCCAAACGACACCAACGCCCAAAGCATGACGCGGCTCCCCTTGTCCGCCTACTCCGCTGCCGCCCCGCTACGCTGGCCATTGGAACTGGTCAACAGCATCCGGCCGACCCTCCTCGCCGCCGGGAACTGCAATCCCCCAAAATACGTCGCTCTCTGTGCCCCGTCCCCGGGTGTGCCCCAAAATGCAGTGAAGTGCACCAGCACCGCTCACAGGAAATGCTGCTACAAGCTCGCCATTCTGTAACATTACCGCACTGGTGCGCAGTACAACGTGCAATCCCCCCGGTGATGCGCGCCTGGGCAGCCCAGCCGCGGCCGCCGCATCTGAGGGGTGGGGACCCCGGTCCAACCCCTCTTGTGACAAGTAGGGGTCGGCTTCCTCGAAGCCGGAAAAGGGCGGGGCCCCCTATAATCCGTACAGGCCGCTTGCTTTAGAAGGAAAACTCTATTACCGCGCAACAGTGTGAGAGAGTGAAAGGTTGCCATTGGGGGTGTCGTTGTTGTTGAAGGGGGATCGGCGTGCATAGATTCACCAAGCCCAAACACGTCGGCAGCCCCGAAACCATCCTGCAGTACGCGCCGCCGGCGACGGCGGTCACCGTATCGGCACTATGGTACCGATAGTCGCCTCTGCACTACCACATCCGTCTGTCAAGCAGATGATCACAAAGCAAGCTTGAAGCATCCTTGTTTTGCCGTGAAACTGTAGTTGTTTGGTCCGTCGGCAGGCATGCAACCCTTCAGTTGCACGCCCGCAGCAGACGTGAACCTCTAAAGTTTGCTATCAATAGTTACATAGCAAATGTAAGGCAAAAACAGGGTGCGAAAAAGCCTCGGTGAGACCCGGACTTTGGGCCATCGGAACTGGAGAACTCGTTGGTACTCGGTATGCTATCCCTTTGCATCTTGAAACTTTGATTCGATACATATTGTTGATTTGTATTCATTTGGCAAGACAGAAAGGCAAATCTTGATGTTGGTGGTATCTTGATGTTCAAACATCAGAACACTATCGAAGTTCAATTTAGCACGCGCCGCCCATTCCTAATCCAAGTATTCATCACGCGGCACCCGTTGCAACAAATATGAGCGCGAGAGGCGTTGGTTGGATGTTGACTCGGGTCCATGGGGACCGCGGAGCTTTACTTTGACCGTTTGTGCGCAAAGAATTTTTTTCAGCCAAACCAAAGTTACCTTGCAATAGAGGACAATTAATATGACAAACATAGCGAATTAGTTTAGCGGATAATGAACGTTTTGCCGTTACCGGACACACACACACACACACACACACACACACACACACACACACACGGACATGGGCAATCCTAGGGGGCGGGGCCCCCCGAACGCGCTTCGCGCTGGGGCCCCGCCCAAAAATGCAGTGCGAGTCTGCAAGCCCAGCGAAAGCCTGAGGTACCGTATCGGATTTCCTGGTTGTCTGTAGTGACTATCTGTACCGCCGAGCACGAACGGGAGTACAATGTCATCCTCCGGATTGCTGGCGGGTCGCCATGCGCGCCCGCACCTGCCGTACATCTACCGCGCCGTGTTTCGGTGCTACCGCACTGGCCGCGTAAAGGACTGTGCATCATCGCGCATGGGGTGATGGAACCGCCGCCTCCACCCGAAGCAAGGTGAACTCCGAGCAGGACTTGCAGGCCTTATTGACCTCCTGGTGTACGATTCCGTACCCCAGATTCGCCAGATGGAAGAAGAACAGCGCCAAGTCCGCGACGCCGTAATCGCCCCGGCCCCAGTGGGGATGCAGCTCTGCCGCGTCGTGCCACGCCTGCCCCTCGTCCCAGTGGATTTCAACGGCGATCTGCTCTGGCAGTCCACGGGAGTGCTCCCGCCACTCCGCGAACAGCGGAAACTCGTACGACTCGATGTCGACCTTGAGAATGGGAATCTCGTCGAAGCCTAGCGCCGAAACCAATTGGCCGTACGTCACGAACACGGGGTCCTCCTTGGCGGCGTCGGACGAGCCCAGGCACACGGGCCGGAACTTGTGGCGGGCGGAGAGGGAGCGACCCAGGACGGTGCAGTCAAAGGTGATCACATCGCAGGAGGTCTCGTTGAGGATGGCCTCTTCGAAGCTGTGCGTCAGGGGGCCCCAGGTGGCACGGGCGGGGGCGGGGGCGGAAGGGGCGGTGGGAGTGGAGCTGGGTGCGTCCGTCCGTGCGCACGCAGGGCCGCTGACCAACCACATCAGTGTTTCGGTAAACAATCCAGTGTCTCGTTGTCAACAATACCAATAGAAATCGGCAGCCATTTACCAAGCGCAATTGTTTAATAATACAGCGGGCGAGAGCAAGAAGCGTCATAGAAAACATCTGCAAGGGCTCTGAGAGGGGTTCTGATGGCCTGTGTTTCCGGTTCGGTTAGCGTTTCCGAGCTGCGGGGCACACCTGAACTCCATCGCGCTGCCAAAGGACAGGACGACGCAGGGCTGTTTCAAGGCTGCGGGCTCGCACAGCCATTTCGCTCCGTCGAGGAATGAGCCCACGCGCCTCAGCGGCCGATCCGGGGGACATGAGATGTAGGGCTGGAAGATTTCGTAGCGCTCCCAGGCGGGGGGCTTGTCGTTATTGCCCTTAGACACAATGAACTGGGCCACGGGAAGATGGACAGGGTGTAGTGAGATTATTGAGATTGTTGGTGGGCGTATTGTACGGCGCTGATCGCCAGGGGAGGAGAGAGTGCGTTTGCGCGGTCAACTGACGGATATGTTGCACCTCAGTTGGCAACCTGCGTTCTCCAACCTTTTGGGTGGTTAAGAATAGTTGGGAGCGCCACGCGGACAGGTTGAGCGCGGCGTGCAAGCCCCAGTCGTTGTCGTATAGGACCCCGCGACTTGCAGTTTTCTCTGCAAAACCTCGCCCAAGTCCACGTCCAACCACAGCTGATGTCAGAAACACGGTGCAGAGCGCGAGGAGAGCGAACGCTGTGAGGTGCGACATCCTTTTTTATTGAATGTATGGATTTGACAGCGGCGCGACCTGGGCTTATAAAACAGGTAGAGAATTAAGCCTTAAACGTATGTCAAATGGATGGTTTGGACAGCTTCGATACCGGAGCTTGATCGACTTGAAGGCAGGACGCCATTGAAATATAGATGTTTGAACGAAGGTGTGTTATAAATGCACCAAATGTATGCTCGATGAACAACCGCCGATTGCTTTCAGAATGAATCGTGCTGCCTGCTTTGGACCTGGTTCGTTTTTGTCGTTTACTCATGCAGTGATAGAGGAGCGATCCGCGAGGCCGTCCGTGACCTGCATACAGTTACCCAGGGTTACATGGAATTTTTGCTGGGCCTTGCGATGCCCGTTTGTACGCTCCATGCTTTCATCACATTGCCGTATCAATATTCGAGTGTGGCAAGTCCACTGTTATTGTCGTGGTGCGTTTGGACGAGCAACTGGGCCAGGTGATTGCGGGGATTCATGCTTATAATCCCTGTCTTATCGTGAGCATTATAATTAAAGGTTTGCGTGGCCCTGCACGATTGACCGTCCATTGAATGGTCCCGGACACGATCGGCACGATCCCGATGCAACGTTGCACCGACGGCCTGCTGGCCGTACATTGCATGACCGCGGGTCGCCGCTTAACATGCACCTCCCAAACATTTTAACGTACCGGACGAACTGAACTGTACAGTACTGGAAGCACATCGGCTTGGCCGGGTGACATGTGCGCCATGATTCCCGGTTTCGCTGTCCGGGGCGTGGTCCGAGCTGTCGTGAGGACGACGGCGCACTGTGTCGGGTGGCAACCTCTGAACACGGCGTATGACTACGCGCATAGCTGTGCGCGTGGATGCGTAGCTCAAAGCCCACAATAACACTATAACAGACATTGACTTCAAGTCGATGAAAAAATGCCCCCCAATCACCCATCCACACACTCCCCCGGTACACGACTCACCACACACTCGCCCCCTCACTCCACCACACTCTCCCCCTCCGCCGGCCTCAGAACCCCTGCCTTCCGGAGCGCCACCCCCGCCAGTCCGAGGCCCCGCGAGCTCCCACCCCGGCCCGCGGGCCGGAGCCCGCTCCAGTCAGCCACACGGGCGACCGCCGGCCGCCACCAGTCGCAGCAAAACGCACCGGCCCCCAGCTCACGTGTCACGTCCTCCCCCTTTCCCCGGCAGCACCGTCCGTCCGTCCATCCAGAGGAAACGCTCCTTGCCCCTCAACCCAACGTCCAGGGTCCAGCCCTGTCCAACAACCCTCGCCAACCCGTTTCTGTCACACGCGAAGGTACCCTAAGTGGAAAATGAACGGCTGGTCCGCATGCATCCCTCCCCTCCGACCCCTCTCGTTTCCGCCCAACAGCCCAGCAGGCCGCCCCTCTCGCGGATCCGCCCGACTTAGCGCCCCACCTCCCACAGCCGCCGCCCTCACAGCCCCGGCGGCCGCAGCGGCTCCGGAACCAGCCGCCCCAGCTCGCCCACGTCCAGCGGCAGTTGCACCAGGGACTTGAACGGCTCCTTCATCTCGGCCCGGGCCCGCCAGGCACTCCACCAGGGGCCACCGCCCACCTGGAGCCCCGGCCGTGTGGGGGTCACATCAGGTCAGGTAGGATCAGATCAGGTAAGATCAGATCAGGTGTATGATGGCGCGCTATGATAGGGCAGATCCCATATATGAGACGCGCAATGGCATGAAGGCTGACGGGGGATCGCGGGGAAACGCAAAGACGGCGGAAGTGGCTTCGGGAGGTGGATCCCGCGGCATGACCTGTTACCGGCAGCGCAGGGGCGTCCCATCAGATGCGACCAGCTGGGTGGGTGGGAACGACGGTCGTTGGACGGGGCCTGGATAGAGGACGTTGGACGTCGCCGCGGGGTTCCGGCCCCCTTCACCCGCATCTTCACCTCCCACCCCCCACACACACACCACACACACACACCACACACACACATACCTCCAGCGCAGCGGTGCTGCTGGTTGCGTCCACCAGCGGAGCCCCCTGCTTGGCGCCGCCCGCGCGGCGCCACACCCTGAGTCGGCACTGCCCGAAGAAGGTGTCCTTGCAGAAGGGGGCCAGGCCCATGGACACGGTGGGCGCCCTGAGGGGCGAGGGGGGGGCAGGCGGGCCGGAGGGAGGCGGATCGGTGCATGGGTGCATACCGTTTGGCAGGAGGTTTCTGCCTCAGGGGAAGCGTGGCGGAATGTGCTATGATGTGGGGCCAAGGGGGCCGATGGGTAGGGTTACCTGTAAATACCCAATGAAGGCATGGCGTTGACCGTAGAGGAGGAGGAGGGGGAGGAGGTGGGGGCGGCGCCCGTACCGGCACCACGCCACCGCTACCGTAACGCTAATATGCCGCCGGGGAGAACCGTGTGCTGTCACTCCCCAAGGTGCGACGAGACACCCGGCGCGCACCTGAGCACCGTGCCGGCATCCTCCGCGCACGTCGCCTCCACCAGTGCCTCGTAGCGCTCGTTGATGGCCCGGATCCACCAGCGGCCCCAGGGGTCCACGTCCCACTCCAGATCACTTCGGGACAGCCCGGCCGGCGGGGGGCAGAGGACCGGGGCGGCACGGGCGGTAAGGTGGCGGCGGGGCGCTGCGGTCCAGGTTGGACCGTAGGAAGCAAGGAAGCATTTATTTTCTTGTTTGTAATTTATCCTGCTCTCAACCAAAAATGATCAAACCAATGTTGGAATGCCGCCATTCTTGAACAGATTATCTGAGGAGCGCGCAGCAGAGTGTTGAGCAAAGCCGGAGAACACCCACCGGCCGAGGCCCAACCCGCAACAATAGCGACCGACCCATGGAATTCGTGACCCGTCCACACCTCGTACGTCGTACCTGTTCCAAGGCACCATCTCCACGAACTCCCCCGAGGGCAGGTGCACCCCAATCAGCCCCACGTCCTCCTCCAACCCCTGGAGCCCCAGCAGCAGGGCACGTCGGGCGCCCACCGCCGTCACGCTGAGACCGTACTGCCTGTCGGGGGTACGGTACGGCACCACGTGGTACGACAACGGCGACCAAGTTGCGTGTTACGCAGTGCCCATGCGGGAGGCGGCTCATGCTCTAGCGCGAAGGCGACTCGGAGGCGGCTGCAGGCGGCAGAGGTCTTACCCTGTCGATCTCACATTGACTTATCGGGTTCACAGCCTTGGGGCAGCCCTTCCTATCCCCCGAGGTCAAACATGGGTACATGATCGCTCTTCGTTTCCCTTCGTTGTCCTTCCCAGCCCTCAAGATGGGGCATCTCCTTCCAAAGGACTTCGTCCCGCCCCGCCCCTATACACCCCGCCCCGCCCCACCCCGCCCTTCCCTGGAGGCGCACCCGTCAAAGGAGTTGCACTGGATCCAGTGCCACTTGGAGGGGAAGCCCCCGCCCCAGTTCTTCTCCGCATAGGCCGGCGCGTCCTGGAACTCGTACCGCTGACCGCCCCACTGCAGCCACCCGCTGGCCTCCCCGTGGGCCATCATCACCTGCCGCCCAGCGAGCCAACCGCCGTACAACCGCCAACCAACCGCCATCGAGCCATGGGCAGAAGGCAGCAACCAGAATCAGTGGCAGGCTGGCAACAACACCAGCAGTACCGCCCGATCCACAACCAGTGCCTTGACCAGTGTGCAATGCCGTGTTCACGGGAATCACGCCGGCGAAGACACAGGTCATCACCGCCATGATCATCCCCATGCCGCACACCAAGAGGCGTGTGCTGATTTCAGGGCAACCGCGCTGATGCGGCTCTCGACGCCCCCTGCCCGCGGGGTGACACAGCCAATCTCAGGCTGCGGGCACACCAGCGGCGGCACCCTGGACCTCGGACGAGCGGCGGCGGGGGCGACGGCGGTCCCGCCCCACCGCCAGGAAGTCTCAGGTACCCTATTTCCACCTGCCAGTACCCCCACCCACCTGCCAGTACCCCCACCCACCTGCCAGTACCCCCACCCACCTGCCAGTACCCCCACCCACCTGCCAGTACCCCCACCCACCTGCAAGTACCCCCACCCACCTGCAAGTACCCCCACCCACCTGCCAGTACCCCCACCCACCTGCCAGTACCCCCACCCACCTGCAAGTACCCCCACCCACCTGCAAGTACCCCCACCCACCTGCCAGTACCCCCACCCACCTGCCAGTACCCCCACCCACCTGCCAGTACCCCCACCCACCTGCCAGTACCCCCACCCACCTGCCAGTACCCCCACCCACCTGCCAGTACCCCCACCCACCTGCCAGTAACCCCACCCACCTGCCAGTACCCCCACCCACCTGCCACCCACCTGCCAGTGCGGCTCAAAGATGGGCAACACGGACAGCCAGCCCGCGGTGGCCTTCTGCGAGGAAGCGGTCGTGGGGCCCCAGCCCGCCTGAGGAGGGGGAAGGCGGGGTAGGCGGGGCGGCGCCGGCATGGGGCCGGGGTCGTCGTCGGCGGCGGCGGCATGGCCGGAGCCGGTCACAACGTGTCACGCTGGAGGTCCATGCGCGTGCAGTGAGGCCGCTTCGGGGCCCCAGCGCGCCCGAAAGAGCGCCAGTGTTTGTCGCCCCCCCACGTCCGTACACTCAAATCAGGGCCAACCCCGGCACACAGGTGTACAGCGTCTCACCTTGGGCTTGATCTTGACGGACCAGGAGGCGTTCGGGACCGTGGATAGCGGCGGGCCTGTGGGGTCCAGGTCAAGGGCCGGTACACCATCAAGGCGCTGACGGGACGCCGAGCTAGGACAGCGGAAAGCCGGTAACAAACATCGATCCATCCGTCGTGGCTGATTGGCTGGCTGGCCGACTGGCTGGTGAGACGACTCCAGGGGACCCTCCAGGGGACGATACCTCGGGTGTGTCCGACCTCAACCAGCGCCGAGACCTGGGCCGAGCCAAGTGCCTTGAACGAACCCCGCACCCCACCCATCCCCACCGCCTGTCTCCCCGCCCGCAGGCTGCGGCCTCCGCCACTGCCCCGCTGCCGCCCTGCTCACCCGCTGCCCCCGTCTCCAGCGACACCATGCGGCCCGTCTGCATCACATCGGTGGCCTGGAAGCCGTGCTCCACGTCCCGGAAGAACTGGTCCTGCGTCCAGGGGGCCCAGCGTCCAGGGGGGGTGGTGGCGGTTGGCTCCAGGGTAGAGAGTAACTGACGTACGCGATGCGCGATATGACAGGCTGCACAGCCCTGGTTGGCGGGCCGTTGATTGCACAGCCACGTGAACAGCTGGAGCTGTGCGAGTCGCTGGTCCATCAGGCGCAACAGGGCGCCCCCCGCCACTGGGCTGAGAGTGGATATGTTGGTGTCTTGGATGCCAGCCCTCGCCGGTCCCTCACCCCGCACGGACCTCCATTCCCGCTGTGTCGATCTGTCCGGGCCAAATGTGCCGCAGTGGCGCACCTACTGGTGGGGCCTATGGCGCGAAAGGGACCCCCTTCCTCCCTTCCTACAGCGGTGAGCTGTACGCACAGGACCCCACCCTGCGTCATTTGACAACTGTCTCCCACGTCCCCGGCCTCCAACGGCCGCGGCCGCGGTGGCGGCTGCCCTCACCGGTTGTAACACCCCCACCGGCGCCGTCCGAGCCGTGTTGGACGTTTTGAAGGTGGCCCCCAGTGCGGTGCGGTGCGGCTCCGCCCAAAAGGAGTTCACGTTGGGGCTGAACTGGCAGATGTAGCCGTCACCGGGGCCCATCACCTGAGGGGACGACGCGTCGGGGCCGGGGTTCGGGTGGGTTTGGGCGGATGAGCTTCGGGCTGTCTTGCTTTGACCTGTCGCAGTGCTGGGGGGCCCCGGAGGTGACCATGAGGGTTGGTGTCAGGTTGTCAGGTGTAGATCTGGGGAGGCCGTAGAGCCGGGTGGTTCTGGCATGATTCTATTGGAGGGACACCCTTGGCGGAAAGTAGCAGGGCGGGCACTAGGCCCGGTGCGATGTAATAGGGCGATGAGCGCGTGCGAGCACAAGGTCCGGGTCCCCAAGCGGCTGACAGGGGAAGAGGCGCTGGTGGCTGGCCAACATGGTCCCCGCAGTTTCAAGGAGTCGTGTAGTTAAGTATGTTTGCCACAGATGAACACCCCTTGGCCCACCTGCAAACCCACGCCAGCCTGCGGAGTATTGCCAAGAGGATCCTCTATGGAGTAGATGAGTGCAAAACTTTCGCCCGTCTCCGGCATCATCACCTGTCATCGTCAGGACCAATATCGACTAAACCCATGACATTATAAGGAAAATAAAAGACAAACACAATTTACGCCGAACGAGAAACTTTTGCAGAATTGGTCAGATTTCGTAGCTTACAAAGCCAGGTCAGCGTAAACATAATCCTCACCTTCCAATACCAACCCTCGAAGAAGCGCCTTGGGGAACCATCAAAGTGATATCCGCTATGCGGTGTCATAACTGAGCATTTCACATCGAGACGACGGCCGCGCGAGGTCCTCGTCCACACGCGACGAGCGCACGATGCCCGCCCCGGGCACGGGGTGCGTTGCGCAAGCATGACTCCAACAGAATAAAAACGCTGTCCTTGCAGTCCTTCGTCAAAACCTCTTCATCAGGGGATCACTGGTCACAGGCACCTTATTCCTGAGACCGACCGTGTTGTGCCACCAACCAGCATCCAATCAAGTCTTACCCATAACATCTACTCAAGGACGGTAACGGAAACTTCCGAGGTCGGAGTATGATCAGTAACGCTAGCTGTTTTGCCATCTCGGACGCGCAGCCCATCGTACGGTAGAAACGCCATCTCGGCGATTGTAACCGTCGAGTCACATTCGCTCAGCCGCCGAGCCACGCCTTGTCGAAAACAAACACACAAACAAACATTCGTCAGAATCGTCATGCGTTCATCAATCCCCAGGGCTTCTGCATGCAGCACACTGGAGACTGGACTGAATGGTTATTGCTCAGGTAGCTCCCCTCGATCCAGTGGCTCCAAGCCCCTCGCATCCTCTCCCTCCCCGGCCCAATCGCTTTGATGGCCCCAGCCTAGCTTGACAGCCGCAGCCTGCCCGGCACCGCAGCCGCAATCTGGACGCCAGGGTCTTGGAACGGGAAGCGGAAGCGGACAGGTGAATCCGACGCACCAAGCCAGGCCCCCTAACGCCGCGTACCTGTCACCGACTGGCTGACGCGCGTACACCTCTGATCCCCCCCCCGGCACTGGCCCTCACCTCACCCGCTCTGACGCTCCACACGCGGCCAGATCGCGAAGGGGAGCCCTCCAGGGGAGCGGCCATCCGCGCTCTCGCCCACCCGCCCACCCAGCCCCAGTCGCAGCCTTTTTCCTAGGTGTCCTTCTGCACCTGCCTGCCTGCGGGTCACAAGGTACGTGCCCAGGCGGCGCATCAAGGCTACCATCTGGGCGTCTTGGTCCGGCGGTCGTCGTACCGCTGCCCTCCGCCGCCGCCACCGCCCCGGGGATAAGGCTCGGGCGAGTAGCGCCGCCCGCCTCCGTGCCTGTGCGGCAAAAGTGTGACGCGGCACAGCGCGCGCATTGCGCGTGCGTCAGGGAGGTAAGTACCGGCCATCGGGTCACTGCCACCCAGCCAACAGACAACAAATGCGTCCATGTTGACCGGCGCTGCCCAAAGGTGGGCGAGATCTTCCCCCCTTTTCTCCACCCACACCGCCGTACCTGGTGTCCTGGTGTTGCTCGTAGCCCCACTCGATCTGCGCGTTGCGGCCCCTGTCGCCACCGCCGTACCCTCCACCGCCGTACCCGCCACCGCCTCCTCCGTAGCCGCCGCCACCGTACCCCCCTCCTCCACCACCTCCGCCGCCCCGGCGTGAATCCCCGCCGTATCCGTTGCCGCCCTTGCCGTAACCCCCTCCTCCTCCTCCTCCTCCTCCGCCGCCGTATCCTCGCTGCTGTTGCTCGCGCCTGTACTTCTCCTCATATTCCCTGATACCGATCGGGACACACATCGGCACAGCCACAGCCACACACGAGTGGACGAAGCGGCGGCGGTACTGTCAGTCATCACCAACCATCACCACCACCTGTGGCTGTGGGGCCACATTGAAGCGCTCCTGTAGGCTGCGCGCCAACCCCGACAGTGGAGCACTTGTCCTCCCCATCAGCATGCGCCCGCAGTCGCCCCAGGTGACCCGCCCGCTCCGGATGCCACCAGGTGCCACCCGGCCGCCTGGCCCGTCATCTGGCCAGCCCAGCTGGGTAATGTTCCCCCCAAAATGTCCCCCCGATCGTTTCCCCCCACCTCCGGTTCCCTGGATCCCCCAATTCCGCACCTCTCCATGGACATCTCCTGCTCCAGCAGCTCCGCCGCCGCGCGCTCGTCGTCGCGGCGCTCCGCCATCAGGTGGGGGCGCAGACCCGCGGGGCAGGACTCGCCGTAGTGGCCCAGCCGGCCGCAGTTGTAGCAGCTGGCCACGGCGGGCTCCTGTGGGGCGTGAGGCGGGGGCGTGTCGCCAGGTGGGTGGGGATTGTGATAAACCTGGCGCAAGCATGACGGGGCACGGCCTTCACCCCCGCCCCCGTCCCCACCTCCAACCCCGTTCTGCGCTCGGTCGCAGGCAGCCCGGACTCAGTTAGAGCCATGCGCCGCAGCCGCGTCACCGTGCCCTGCCGTACACCATCCGTACTCCCGTACCTTGGGGGTAGGCTTGCAAAGGAGGTGACCCACATCGCCGCAGGACATGCAGCGCACGTGGCGCAGGTCCGCGGGCGCGTAGGCCTTGGTGCAGCCGCTCTCGTACCTGCGGCACCACGAGGTTGTTGGCCGGAAGCAGCAGCCCCGAGTGGCGGTCGACGCTCATACGGGGATATGGTCCGGCGGGGCCGCCGGGGCGCGGCATGCCGTGGACCCACGTTAGGCCGCAGGGCCGCCGTCTACGTACCCGGCCAAACCGATTCCGTGCCCTCCCTGGCATGGTGACCGGTCGGGGTACCTCCAGGAGAACCTCAATGTCTCATTCGGAATCCTAACTCCCGCGCACCCGTCTCCCCCGATCCGTGTGTATAGGGTTTGGGTTTTGCTCGCTTCTTTCCCCGGTCCCCCCCCAATCCCGGAAGGGGTCCTATTTACTGACACTCACACCCACACGCAGCAGCGCACCTGAAGTAATCGCCCTTGCCCGCCGCATCGCAGTCTCTCCGGCCGCAGCGCATGCAGGGCCGCCCCGCCGTGTTGCTGCCCGCCGGCTCCCGGCACTCGCGCAGCTTGTGCCCCGGACGGCCGCAGCGGAAACACAGCTCTGCGGCAGCGTGCGTGCGTGCGGGCGGGTCCAGTCGTCGGTTGGCATGGCAACGCGTGGTGGGATCCGCGAGAGCCCCGGTCCAGGGTGAAGAGGCAAGGGTTCACTCCAGGGGGGTAAGGGGTCATGGGGGGTTGGTAACCCACCCGGGGGGCCAGGGGACCCAGTTTGGGTGGTGGGGCAAAGCCCAGTGTGCTCGGTGCCCCGCCTGACTGCCGTCCCCTCTTCAATCCAGCCGTCCCCCCTGACTCATCCTCCCGCTCGGGCACAGTTGCATGGGGCGGTACGGCACGGTACGGTACAGGATAGGGGACCCCGTGATCTGGGTCGACTTGAGATCGCCGCCCCGAGGCCGGGTACAGCAAGGCGGCCGACATCCGCCATCGGCGCTATCCCGAAGCCGCATATCAGCTGACCCTGTCCCGCGAACATCCACGGCCCTGCATAATCGCCATGCTCTCATTGTTTTTTTCCGTTCAGCGCTCCCGACCTTGCCTCAGGCGCGCCCGCCCCTGCTACCGCTGCTTGGGGTGCTTACGGTTGGGGCAGTCCCTGCCGTCGTGACCGAATTGCGCGCACAGGTGGCAGGGCTTGACCCGCGCCTGGTTGGTGCAGTCGCGGGTGGTGTGGCCTATCTGGCCGCAGTGGAAGCAGCGGCACGTCTGCACCTCCGCGAAGTCGTCAAAGTAGCGAGGGTTGCGCAGCAGCTTCGCGACCTCGTAGTCGCGCACGATCTCCTCCGTGTCCTCCACCAGGTGCACTCCCACGGGCTTCGCGTTCACCGGAGGCGCGGTCTTGGCGACGCTTGCCGCTTTGGGCTTGCTGCCACGAGTTGCGGTTCTGCTGGGTGAGGTGTCCTGTTTCGCCCCGCGCTCCGCGGCTGTTGAGGGCGCTCCGGAGTCGTTTAAGTGTGCTGTAACCTCGTCTGCGTCTGCTACCTCCCCGCCTGGCGGTGGAGCATCTGCTGCTGTTTCCCCGTCGTCTGCCTCTCCATCCTGCGCTTTCCCTTCATCGTCATCTGCGCTTTCGTCCTCGTCATCAGAGTCGGCTGCTGCGTCGGCGTCTTCGCCGTCGACCTCGCCCTCATCGGAGGTCAAGCTGCCCGCGTGGCTGTCCTCAGCGCCACCATCTTCCAAGACATCGGCTGCAGCTGGGACGCCTTGCCCATCCTCAAGCTGCACCTCGCCAGCCGCAGCGCCACTCCCGCGTTGCCCGTTGCCATCTTGTCCTTCCGACGGCTGCACACGAGGCCGCTTGGCAGCGCGAGCTAGACACTCATCAATGGGATGGCCTTCGCTGTCGCTATCGGTTCCCATGATGCGGCCTTCGCAGGTCCCTTTGATAAAATGCCTAACCTATTAGTTAAGGGATGTATTATAGCGGGACATGCAGGCAGGGCCTACCAAGGCAGGTTACGATGACATGAAGATGCTATAGCTGCTCTTCAAGTCAACAGTTTCGTCTTTTTTACTGGTCGTCTGTCGTACTGGATCGAGTTGGGGAGCCCTCAACTATCATAGGTTCATAGCGCATGGCGCCCGTGCACGACGCCATCTGGAACTTCAAGGTATTTGCTGTCGATATGGTGTCGGCAAGGCCTTTTCCAGGGTTTGTGACGGTCGCAGTTGAGCAGCTTGAGGAGCTGTCGCGCAATCCTGGCGTCACAGGCTACTGCTTGATAACTGTAAGTCACATCGGCCTGTATGAAAAAGTTGCAATCGGAACCTGTGGATGAGCTGTTACGTGCAAAACCCATCTCATAAGGGAAGAGCCCTGCGACCTTGATGCAGGCAAACGGACAAGTGTGTACTCCCGCAAAGGGACCTCTAGCCCAAGAGCTGGGAGCAAGTGCGGTAAGATCGGGTGCAGGCCCGGGCAAGTCTGGGATAAACCGCTGGCAGTTCCTCGTAGCTCATGATACACGCCATTCACTGTTGGGGGCCTTGCGCCAAACAAGACATGATCCTATAGCACCGGCGCGAAGCCTGACGGGCTGTGTGCCTGACGGACCCTGTGTGCAGTCCGGCGCCTGGTTACGCTGCCAACACCCGGATCGCCCTCTCTGCGCACCCTCCATCCACCTCACCACACAAGTACCCTGCCACGCAGGACGCCGCGGACCCCGGCAGCTCCGCCTCGACGCCCGCGCCGCCGGCCGCCAGCAGCGCCGCGCTGCAGTTCCTCCGCCCCTTCAACTCCCTGGAGCCCTCAGTCAGCTTCACGGCCCTGGGTGAGTGACGGACACGGGCCCGCACCCCGTTGACCCCCCTGCTGCCTGGAGCCAGCGAGCCGGGGGCCAGCCCGTCAGCAACTCGCTGAATTCTCCGATGTAAGGCCTCTCTTGACCTGCACGCGCGGCAACGTCCGTGGCTGCGTCCCTGGGCGGTTGAGGAGGATACGTTGGAACCCCGCTGGAGCCCACGCACCCCTGCCATCCCCCACCAGCTGGCCCAGCCGCATCTCCCTCCCTTCCTCCCGAGTCTACCGGCCCTGCTCTGCTCGGCTGTCGTGTATTATGACCCCCTGCCCCATAAGCCCCAGCATTCCTGCCCCCATAAGCCTCAGCACTCCTGCCCCCATAAGCCCAGCATGCCCGAGGTCCTTCAAGACACCTCCTAGGCAGCGAGCAACTTGCCCTCCGTGGGGCCCCCCCGCGGGTTGTCACTCGCACTCTCTCGGCCGACTGACTTTGGGTCCCCAAGCCACACAACCCCTCCCCCGGTGACTCTGTGGTACTGGGGCAGGTAACATGACACCCCCTCCCTCCCTCCCCCCCTTCGCCCCCTCCCGGCCCCCTCAGGCGCCAGGCTCCAAGTGGTCCACCAGTCGGAGGGCAGTGTGTTCGCACTGGGCCCCCGCCGCCGGGTGGGACTGGGGGTGTGTCTGGTGCCGCAGGTGGGGGGTGGGAGGGGCGGTGGTGGGGGTGGGCAGAGCAGGGCAGGGTACGGTTGGGTTGAGTTGGGTAGGCTGGGTTAGGGTAGGGAAGGGGGCCAGTGGGGATAGCACCCGGCGACGGCAGCTGGGCGGGAGAGGGCCCCGCAACCTCCGTGGTGTGGGTGTCGGTGTTGGTGACACCCGTTGGGTGTGCATTGGTAGTACCGCAGGGGCGGGGGCGGGGGGCAGCTGACCGGGGCACTTCACGGCACCTCGCCGGGCAGCTAGCACTCCTGGTGGGTGGGTTGCGACGGGCTGCCGAGGCCCTATTCACTGTGGCACGGCTGATGGACGGGACCTCCCCGGGTTGACCGGGTGCCGGGTCGGGTCGGATTGTGTCGGGTACTGGCGGATCTGTCATCGGTCATCAGACGACTGACGAGTGCCCCGCCCTGGCACCCAACCCTGGCGCCCTGGTCAAAAGGGAGTTGCAGTGGTGACGTTCGACAGGTCGTTGCCGCTCCCCGCCGCCGTCGCTGCCACGGAGCGCTGCGCCACCGCGATACGCGCCCGCTGCGCCGCAGCCTGACGCTGGCCTGGGGGCACTC
The DNA here is from genome assembly GCA_003117195.1 of Eudorina sp. 2006-703-Eu-15. Lineage (NCBI taxonomy): Eukaryota > Viridiplantae > Chlorophyta > Chlorophyceae > Chlamydomonadales > Volvocaceae > Eudorina > Eudorina sp. 2006-703-Eu-15. Next base: position 989,900 of record BDSI01000033.1, read on the forward strand.
TGGGTGCGTGGGCCGGCGCGAGGAGCGGATTGCGTGGGGAAGCTGTGGCAGTTGTCCGGCGCGGCAGCCGCCGTGATCGCAGCGGTGTGGTTCGGCGCCTCCGAAACACCCAATCAGAAGGGTGCCTACAGCGAGGTTCAGGCCGCCGCGACCTCGCAGTAGCAGCAGCAGCAGGAAGACCAGCAGTAGCAGCCGGCGGGTTGATACTGGGTGGTTGACGCGCAGTAGCGGCAGCAGCAGCAGTGCGGGTGCTGGTGGTGGTGCGCGCTTGGTGCGGGAGGTGAACCCGGCAGCGCCGCAGGAGCAGGGTGGGCCCTCAGGTATGTCGTCCGCTCTGGCGCAGCGGCAGTGGCGGCAGAAGGCCCAGACGGCGGTGCGGCGGGCGGTGACGGCGGCCAAGGAGGCGCGGAGCCGCTTCCAGGTGTGGACTGGGACGGGTCGGGGCGGGGCGGGGCGGGTCAGACCGTGTCCAGGGGGGAGCCCGGGGTCGTGCGCTCACACTCGCACCCGCCGGTTCGGAAGGCCGTTACGATTCCCTCTCAACATCAGTCCGCAGCTCTGTCCTTTGGGTCTGGAGTGGGAGGAGACGGGGGAGGAGGAGGAGGAGGAGGAGGCGGCAGGAGGTCGAGCACGAGGAGGAGGGCGAGCAGTGAGGGACAGCAGTCGACGTATCTGATGGTTTCGTGAAGCATGGGGACCTGCGCGGCGGCGCCATGGTGGGGCACTGCCTGCCGAGGGTGGTGCGGGGAGCGCACATCCGCTCACTCAGTCGCGGTGGCGGTGCCGGTGTCGGGGTGTGGGGCCTCAGGTGCTGAGCGACGAGGGGGACGCTGCGCTGTCGGACCTGGCCAACACCGCGCTCAAGCTCTCCCACCTGGCGGCGCTTCGTCTTCCCGGGTCGCTGGCGGACATGCGGCCGGACGTCAAGTCGGCGGCGGCGGCCAAGCTGGCGAGGCAGCAGGCGGCGATGCTGGACGGACTCCGGGTGCGGACTGCACGGGGGGTGGGGGTGGGGGGAGGTCGGGGTGGGGGGCAGGAGCAGGAGGACCGGGACGGGGTGGGGGCAGGAGCAGGAGGACGGGGACGGGGTGGGGGGCAGGAGCAGAGGACGGGGACGGGGTGGGGGGCAGGAGCAGAGGACCGGGACGGGGTAGGGGGCAGGAGCAGAGGACCGGGACGGGGTGGGGGGCAGGAGCAGGAGGACGGGGACGGGGTGGGGGCAGGAGCAGAGGACCGGGACGGGGTGGGGGCAGGAGCAGGAGGACGGGGACGGGGTGGGGGGCAGGAGCAGGAGGACGGGGACGGGGTAGGGGGCAGGAGCAGAGGACCGGGACGGGGTGGGGGGCAGGAGCAGGAGGACGGGGACGGGGTGGGGTGCAGGAGCAGGAGGACGGGGACGGGGTTCCTGGAGGACGGGGACGGGGCGGTAGACGCGACGGACTGTTCCCCGGTGTGGGGTGGGGAGCTCCGCTTGACTCGGGTGGAGGTGGCCGATCCGTAAGGGTGGAGGTGGCCGTCTGCCGCGAACGGGATGCATTCGAATGGAGCTCTGGGCCCCCGACACACACACCCACACGCACACACACCCAACACGCAAGCTGGTCATCCGGCTGTCGCTGTGGACCCTCTCCCTCACATGTCAACGGCCCCCCTCCCTCCCACCTACCACCTATACCCCCCCCTGCCCGCAGGACCGGGTCAGCCGGCTGGGGGCCGCGGTGGCCGCCCTGGAGGGGGCGGTGGCCTCCCTGGACGAGGTCCCGCAGGTGGGGGCCACCAGGAGTGCGAGTGGGGGCTGCTGAGGGGGCCGCCCGGATGTCCGGTGACCCTGGTTGTCTAGGGTGACCCGGGTCCTGGGCCTGGTGCTAGCGGGCTGCAGAACAATGATCTGATGTCATGGCGCACATGCAGGGCGCCGCCAACGCAGGTGTGCTCGTAGCGGAGTCCTGTGCGGTTGTACGGCCAAAGGGATCTGGTCACATGATGAGGGACCCCAAGGTCCGGCAGCGTAACATTGCGTGTGAGGCGGCCGTGCCGTATCCACCGCCCTCCCGCTTGCCGTACAGGACGAGCCGTGGATGCGCGGCAGCGCGGTCTTCCACACCATGCCGCTGCCGCGCGTGCGACAGCTCCTCGGCAAGGTGTACGACATGTACCGTCTGGAGTACGACAGCAAGGCCGCGGTGGTGGCGGCCCTGGCCGGGCTCGTCGCCGGCCCCATCGAGGCCGCGAACACCGCGGACCCGGACATCAGCCCTCTGGGGATGGCGGGGGTTGCTGGCGGCGAGGGTGTGGGCGGGCTGGGTGCGGGCGGGGGCAGCCGGCGGCAGGACGCCAGGGGCGCGGCTGCGCTGGCGGAGGCGGGCCGCGGCGGGGGCGGCGAGGCCGCGGCGAAGCGGCTGCAGGACTTGTGTACGACATACCTGTCGGCCTGGATGCTCTCGCCGTACTTGGAGGACGACCAAGCGGACGAGGCGCTGGGCGCGTTGAGTGAGGACATGGTCTCGTTTTGACTTCCGTTCCAACATAAGGCCCGCTCCGACGTATCTGATGTGTGCGACCGGACACGACCGGGAGGCGGCGACGCGCTCCCTCGGGAGGGAGGAGCGCAGCCTTTGAGACCCCAAGGGCGACAGGACGGGGTGCCTAATGTGCAGTGGTGCGCACAGGCCGACCGGGAGGAGCCCGAGTGCCATCGCCGGGCCCGGGCCCCCCTCTCTCGGGGTGTACCCTGACGCGGCGGCGCACCACCGCCGCATGCCCCCCCTACTGCTGCGGAGCCCTTTCCGCGATTTGCCTTGTGGGTCGGCCTGAGTCGCGACTAGGCGCTGTCTTTATAATCGCGGTTTCGCTGTCTTGATTTTCGAAAGGGACCCCCGCTTGGATACCGTAGCCCTGCACCACATCGCGACTGCGTCTCGACGTGGTGGGCGTGGCCCGGTGGCAGCGGCGCTGGACTGACATCTCGTCAGGGCCGGTGCGCCGGTCCCTATGCGGCTGTAGCAGATTCAGTCACTGCACATGACACCGCCGGACCATATGTTGTCGTCAGCCTTTGCTGACCTTACAGGAGGGGCAGAGCGACAGGGCGGGGACTGCAGCTCGGCGCTTCGCCTCGCCCCTGACTGCCTTTTTTCCCGTAGGGTAAGGCCGCCCCCGGGAAGAACCTCCACACGGCTCCCTACAACCCCGTCCCGCGCGCGCGCGACCGCACGGCGCAGTGAGCGGCTCACGGTTACGGGACATCCCGCGGCGTTGCCGTCCAGCCCCCGGGGCCCCGGGTCCGGGCGATCCAGCTGGCGTTACGGGCTCCGTTGGCCGGCCCCCGTCTCCTCCCACCCGTAACCGCTCGGCTGGTGAGCCTTCTTCTCGGAAAATGCCACATGCCATAAGAGATATGCAGATATCAGGCCAAGCGGATATGACCAAGCGGATAACCCAAGCCTGGGCGACTCGCCCCGCCCAATACAAGGAGGAACACCACGCGCACTCCGCCCACAGGCGCACGCAGACCCTGGGAACGTGGCGCATTCTTCTTGGCCTGTCGGGTGGCGCTGTCCCCGCGGCGGCTGCGCTGCGGCCCAGCTCTCGGCGACAGCGCCCACGGGGACCCCTCGCACCCCTCGATTGAGACAATGAAACCGCACAAGCGCACCGACGGGCCTTCGGGCCCCATAACACTCCCGTACACGATGCAGCAGCACGCGATCCTCGGAGAGTGGCCGATGAGGCCTCCGCCCTCCCCATTCCCGCAACCCCCACATGCGGTACTTCGGTAAGCGGGGTCACAACGTCGGCCTTGGATGACAACACCGCCACGGCAGGTCAGCAGCAACCGAACCCACCGACGCCACCACCACCACCACCCCAATGTGATCACCTCACCCCCACTCCCTCCATCATGACGACTCGCACCAGCGCGCCGCGCAGGGCCTTATCATCGCGCAGGGCCTTATCAACGCTTACGCCAGCTCCAGCGCAAAGCCGTACTTGGGGGCCTTGCTCAGGTCGGTGGTCTGCAGCTGCACGCAGCTCGTGATCTTCTCGCCGCCCGACAGCTTCCGACTGTACAGCGCCGACAGGCTGCCGCTGCCGTCCAGCTTGAGCTTGGCGATGGCGCCGCCGGCCAGGGTGCGCGCGTAGGCGAGCGCGAAGGAGCTCGCGGGGCCGGCGGCGGCGGTGGCGGGCGCCCCGACCTTGCGGGTCAGCTCCACCCCCACGACGGTTGAGGCGTTCAGGTTGTGCGCGTACGCGAGCTTGAGGGTGGAGAACTGGTCGACCAGGGTGGCAGTGGCCTGGAAGTCGGCCGCGTGGTAGCCTGGGGAAGGGGGAGGGGCAGGGGAGGATGTAGGAAACGGTTAAGACATGTTCAAGCTGCGCTGCTGCCAGAGCAAAGAGGAGGGGGAAGGGGTGGAGGAGGAGGGCCCGGGATGGCGGACCAGGGTGGCAGTTGGGTGGATGGATGCCCTCTGGGTGCACGGTGGTTAGGTACGGCAGCTCGGCGAGGACGGAGGGTCAGGGTGGGGCGGCGACCCGGCCGGCGGACCCGGGGCGACAGGGGAAGGGGACGGGTGGTGAACCCGGACCGCCCAACCAGCCAGCTGTTACCCGGTGCCTCTTCCCCTGCACAGCCAACCAAGAACCAACACACAGCCGGCGGGCCCTATATGCGCACCCAGCCGCGGCCCCGCCCCGGCCCCCCCGCTCACCCATCACCACGTTATACTTGGTGATGTCCGCCTTCGCGGAGTCGTAGGCGGTCTCTGCGCCCACCAGCACCCCCTTGACGGCCCCCGCCACCGCCAGGTCCAGGACCGGGGAGGCGGTCAGGCTGACGGAGCTCTTGACGGCCACGGACGAGGTGCCGTACTCGGCGGTCAGCTTGGCGGAGGAGGCCGGGTCTGGGAGCACCACCGAGGCGGTCAGCTGAGGTGGCAGTGAGGGGGGGCGGGGTGAGGGTGAGGGGAAGGCAGGGAAGGCAGGGAAGGCAGGGAAGGCAGGGAAGGCAGGGAAGGCAGGGAAGGCAGGGAAGGCAGGGAAGGCGGGGAAGGCCAGGCAGGGAGGCAAGATGGGGGCGGCCGGGGTGGGCTGTAAGTTCGAGTTGTCGGCTCAGGTTGTTGGTTCGGCTTGTTGGTTGTTGGTTCAAGCTAGTTGCTGAAGAAGGGAACGGCCCAAGGGGGGAAGAAGCGTGGTGTGGTTGAGGGAGGGGGCTGACGTGTGAGGGGTTGTGGCGGTAGGGGGTGGGCGGGCATGGGGCGCGCTAGCACGGGCCGATACGCACGCCCAGATAGCGCAGCGGGCCCCGCCCGGGCGTACCTTGAGGCCCGGCGCAACCTCGGACGCGGACGCATTGATGGCAACCTTGCCGGCGGGGTCGCAGGTGGCGTCCACCGAGTACTTCTTGGAAGGGGCGGTGTACGCCGCCTTGAGCGTGGCGTCGAGCTTATCGCCCTGCGCACAACCGCCGATGGACATGGACGCCGGACGTCGCAGGAGGTGCTATGATTAGAAGGCACTTACAAAGAGTGTAGGGTGGACAATGCGGTACATGGTTTTGAGGTTGGGGCCTTCCCGGTCTCCCGGTCATCAGGCGTCCCGAAGGTTCGTTCCGGAATAAATCCGATATCTCGGGTTTCTTACCTTCTGAACGGCCGTGGCATTCAGCGCAACACCCCCTTGCGTGGTGCCGGAGATCACGAGCTTCGGGCTCAGAATGAAGGTACCGGTCGCCGCATCGCCGCCCAGAAGCCCCTGTTTCGCGACATGCCGTATGGTAATGATCACATGCTCCCTACTGCAGTAAGTTGACGTGGATTACTGGTAAAAATGTGCGGCAATTTTACCTTGACCTTCTTCCCGATATCGGCATAAGATACGGCCGGCATGGTTGTTTAGTCGGCAAAAGCGACAAGAATTATTTTCCACAGAAAATACTGCTCAAGTTGCGGCCACTATGGTGACATGCAGCGCATTGCGTGTCAAAAGTGACCTGATTCGCTCGTACTGTTCCGGTCGACATGGGAATTGGATGAGCGCTCTGATCTGAAAGAACGCCGTTATGCAGCTATTGCAGCTTTGCCCGTGATACAAGCGCGGTTTGGCTGAAGGCCTGCGCAGATACCTCCGTCGGATCACATGTCCATCCGAACGCGTCACTTTCAATGACAGGCAATGTGTCCTGAAAATTCCACAGAAAATTCATGTTCGATGGCGTATTGGATCTGTTCCAGGTCATCGACAGTTTGTGGCGTCCCAAGGGTCGGCCTGTGGCGAACATCGGCAAGACCGGCAGCCGTACATAATGCCGCACAACTGCAGAACGCCGTCCCACCAAGGAGGATTCTGTCAACCGCGCCCGTCACGGCAAAACCCCATGCTTTATCCCCATGAAAGCACCATAAGATGTAAAAATCAAATGACGCCATTTCGTTCAACAAACCTGGCAACAGCAAAAAGACCGGGGCAAAAGTCAGTATGTCATCCACGACACAAGACACAACGCCGCATACAAATGTGCACAGACGAGACGCACGACTCGCTCCCCCACAAGCCTGTCATCAAGCATCGTCACCAGGTATATCAACGTCTTACCCCAGCCACCCCAGCCCCAACAAACAACCCAAGTCCACAACAACTTTAGAACGAGACACGGCCGCGCAGCACCGTCAATGGAAGTCAGGCCGGAGGTGGCGCCGGTCCGGGTCCTGTCGGGTCGGGTCGGGTCGGGTCGGATCCGCACCACCATTCGGCCGCCGCGATGCAGTTCGTCCCCGCGGTGTATACGGAAAGGTCACGGCAGGTCGCGGTGTGCGTTGTTCGCCGAAGGCAAAACTATGTATCCGTCGTCCCACGCTCTGAAACCACGTCCCATACTCTTGTGGAAAAACCGTGTCCCTTGGTGGACAGTGCTGAATCGCAGTACTGAACCCGTGTGGAGCCTCACCCACACCTCGACAGGGCCGTTCCCCCTCCCCCACCTCGCCTGGCGGCCATGAAGGGAGCAACGCCCCGGAGGAGCCGCCGGTTCGCCCGGGCCCCGGCGCGTCGCTCCGCGAAAAGTGCTTCCTCACAATCCCACATGTGCGGTGCTCCAGCCCCAGAGCCGCAGTCCCGGACAGCCGTGACACGCCGGAGCCCCCCCACAACACAACACAACACCGCGGCTCGCGGCTCAGTCATCTTTTACACACCACACCACGCGGTGTTCATCCGGACCTGGACCCGGCGCTCCGCGAACCGACATCCCCGTCGGACCCTGAGCCGCCTGTGATGGAGCCCGGCGTAGCGCACCTCCACGCCAGCCAGCAGCAGCCGGCCCCGATACCTGCTCGGCCGCCGCTGCGGCCACCTGCTCGCGTGCGCGTCGCCCGGCCGGACTGCGGGGCGCTGGGGCCCCCAAGCCGTCTCCTCCCTGCCAGCTGCCACGTGTCACTGCTGCTGCACGGCCCCAAACTGCGCAGGTGCGGCGGCTTGCTGAAGTGTGGCAGTGGACCAGCCCGGCTGCGGCACCTCCGCCGCGGCGGCACCTGGCAGCTGCTGTGCCGCCACGGTGGTGGCGGCGGAGCGCGCGGCGAACATGTTCGCGACGGCCGCCGCCGCCGCGGCCGCCGCGGCATCAGCTGGCGCCGCCGCTGGGGCGGCGGCGCCGCCTGCCAGCGGGGCGGCAGGCGCGGTGCTCGCGGCGGTGGGCGCAACCGCCTGTGGCTGCTGTGGCTGCGCCATGTATTGTTGCTGCTGCTGCTGTTGCAGTAGTTGCGCCTGCGCGAGTTGCTGCTGCTGTTGCAGTAGCATCTGTTGGTGTTGCTGCAGGATCAGCTGCTGTTGCTGCATCGCATACATGGCGGCCGCCGCCGCAGCAGCAGCGGCGGGATCCGCCCCCGTCGCCGCCACGTCCGCCGTCGCACCGTACCCGCCTGGCGGCACCTGCATCGCCACAGGCACCGTGCCGCCGCCGCCGCCGCCGGCCTGCGCCTGCGCCTGCGCGGCCGCCGCTGCCGCCATCTGCGCCGCTTGGAACTGCGCCAGCATCTGCGCCTGCATCTGTGCCGCCTGCATCTGTATCGCTTGCAGCTGCGCGGCCGCCTGGGCCTGCGCCTGCGCCTGCGCTGCTAGGTGTGCCTGGGCCTGCGCGGCCATGTGCGCCTGCACCTGCGCCTGTGCCTGCGCCGCCGCCTGCGCCTGGGCTGCGAGCAGGTGGGCCGCCGCCTGCGCCGCCTGGAGCTGCGCCGCCGCCTGCGCCTGCGCGGCCGCCTGGGCCTGGGCGGCGGCCTGCGCCTGCGCCGCCTGCAGCGCCTCGAGGGTTTGCAGGTCGGCCGCCTGCGGTTGCTCCAGGGAGCCCTGCTGCAGCGGCGCCGCCGCCTGCACCTGCGCCAACGTGAGACCATTCGGCTCCGCCGGTTGCGGTTGCGGCTGCTCTGTCGCCGGCAGTTGGTGCGGCGGTTGCATGAGTGGCGTGGCGCCATCAGGGTGGATCGGCGCCTGGCCTGCCCCCGCTGCGGGGTCCCAGACCGGCAGCGCCAGCTGCTGCTGCTGTAGCTGCTGCTGCTGTAGCTGCTGCTGCTGCTGTAGCTGCTGCTGCTGTAGCTGCTGCTGCAGCTGCTGCTGCTGTAGCTGCTGCTGCAGCTGCTGCTGCTGTAGCTGCTGCTCCTGGTGCTGCTGTTGCAACAGCAGCAGCTGCTGTTGCTGTAGTTGGTGCTCTGCGCTGATGACTTGTTGGGGGATCGGATCTTGCATCGGCAAGGGGATCAGCCCCTCCTGAGGTGCGCAAGCCTGCAGCTGCTCCGGCGCCACTGCCGCCACGCTGGTGCCGTCAGGAACCATACCCGGCACCAGCCCGGGGAACATCATCAGCTGACCAGCCGCCCCCACGTCCATCGGTGCCGCCGCCATGTCCATCGGCGGCGGCGGCGGCGGCGCCGCCGCCGCCAGTGCCTGTACCTGTTCTGGCACCGACGCCGGCAGCGACACCGGCTCCATCCCGGACCCCATCAGTTGGAGCTGAACCGCCTCAGGGACGCCGCCCAGCGGTACCGGCGGTGCCTGCTCAGGAATGTCCAGAACGGTCAGCTCCGTGGGGGCCGCCCCTGACCCTGACCCTGACTCTGACCCTGCTGCTGCTGTTGCTGCTGCCACGGCCGCTTCCTGCGGATGTGTCGCCTGAAGCTGGTGCGGAAGAACCGACGCCGCGCCCAGCACCGGCGGGACGCCCGGCGCGGCTGATGCGTCCGCTATCGGCTGCTGCGCAGGCTCGGCCGGCTGCTGAAGCGGGACTGGCGCCGGTTCAGGCAGTGCTGTGCTCGGAAGTGTTCGCCCGGGTTCGGGTACCTCCTCGCCGAGGGGAACAGCTGCCGCTGTTGCTGCTGCAGGCGGCTGCGCCGGCTCCGTTCCCGCCGGCAACTGCGGCGCCGTCTCGACTGCCGGAGGCCACGGCTGCTGCGGCTGCTGCTGCTGCGGGGGCGGCAGCTGAAGAGCTGCGCCCCCCGTTCCCATGGCAACCGGAGCGGCCCCTATTAGCGGTCCTAGGGGCGCTTCGAGTTCTCCTTGGAGCGGCGGCGGGGCGCCGGGCTGCAGCAGCTCCGCCGCTGTCTGCGCCTCCGGCTGCGGCGGCGCCGTCGGGACCTCCATCGGGACAGGCACCGCTGCCTGCTGCTCCAGTTCCACCAACAGCGGGATGTCGCCCTGCGGCTTAGCCTCAGCCGCGCCTGAGGTCCCCGGCGCCGGCTGCACGTCCTGACCCGCCAGCCCCGTGCTCCCAGGCGGGAGCTCGGCGGCCGACACCTCCGGCATGTGCACCTGATCCTCCTGCTGCAGCAGCAGCTGCTGCTGCTGCTGCTGCAGGGATTCATGGGATTCATGCTGCTGGGTTTCATGCTCCTGCTGGTTTATTCGGCCATGGGGAGCTGTCCCGGGTGGAAGCACTAGGGGCTGCTCCACCGGCAACGCGGGCGGTCCCGCGGTCGGCGCCGCCTCCGCTGCGCCGCCGGCTGCCGGCAGCGCCACCTGTCCCACCGGCAGCAGGACGGACGGCGTTGCCTCGCGCGACCCCGCACCCGCCGAGACCGCCGAACCGCCCCGCGGCACCGCACTGGGGTCAGCAGCTCCTCCGGCGGCCTGCGGCCCAACTTCCGGTGCCGCGTGGTGCTGCAGCTCTTGGGGCGGCTGATAGAGAAGCTGTTGCTGTTGCTGCTGCTGCAGGTGTTGCAGAGGAGGCGGCTGTTGCTGCAACGGAGGAGGCTGTTCGGGTTGCTGGTGTGGTGGTAGTGGCGGCTGCTCTGCGGCTGCGGCACACTCGTGCACGGGCTCCGGCTGCTGCACGGCCGGCTGCTGCTGCTGCTGCGGCGGCGGCTGTTGTGGCTGAACATCCGCCACCTGCTGCGGCTGCGCCTCTTGCGGTTGCTGCGGCGCCTGCGGCGGCGAAGATGAGCTGGCCTGCAGCTGACCAACTTCCTGGCCCCGCGTGGCGTCGAGCTGCACAGCTGCTTGGCTTACCGGCTCTGTAGACGTCGGCGTGGGCTGTTGCTGCTGCTGTTGTTGCTGTTGTTGCTGCTGCTGTGGCTGCTGCTGTTGTTGCTGTTGTTGCTGCGCCAGGAGTAAAATCTGCTGCTGCTGCACCAGGGCATGCTGCATGAGGGTGACCAGCAGCTGGACCTGCTGCGGCGGCGGCAGCGCCAGGATCTGCTGCCGCTGCGCCGGTGGCATCCTCTCCAGCATCTGCGGCGAGTGAGGGCGAGGTGTCGGGTGGGCGGGGGCGGGTGGCCGCCAGTCAATGACAGCTGGGCTGCAAGGAGCTACGGCGGCTGCGAGAGCACCGGGGGGCAAGCCCCGCCAGTGTCCCAACAACGGTAGCAGCAACGGCGCGAAGCGGCCCAGGTGTGCCAATGCCTCACCGATGACCCGCGGGGTCCACTGTAACATCCTTAACAATAATGCCTTCTAAGGCGCTCCGAGGATCTTGCACCCCAACAGTCTCAGGCAGCTAGCGGTATTGCCCTGAACATCTGGGGTTGCAGCATCCACGGGCGAACAACCCCAAGAGGGCACCGACAGTTTGGCAACGAGACCCCTCCCTGTACCGCGTCTGTCGTGGTAAAGGCACGAAGTGCCCCGTCCCCGGTGCGTAACGCTCACCAATTGGAACATGGCAGTGGAGGGCGACGGCATCGCCGCAGCGCCTTTCGCGGGGCCCGGCGCGCCAACCGCTGCGGCTGCCACTGCGGCGGCGGGCACTTGGGCGGGCGCCGGCGGCGGCGCACACGACGACGAGGGCTGAGCCGCCGCCGCCGTCGCCGATGAGGTGGCCGCTGCTGCCGCGTTCGCCTGCAGCTGCAGCAACATCTGCTGCTGCTGCTGCTGCTGTAGAAGAAGCGCCTGTTGTCGCAGCCGGAGGACGTCCGCGCTGGTTGCCAGGTTCACCGAGGCGTCCGTGGCAGCCTGCTGTGCGATGGAGGCATTTCGCATTCGGGGCTTTGCGGGCAGTGCCACGAGCACATCGAGGGCCGAGGATACGCAGGGATACCTGGTGACACATTTGTTTATACACAACCCAATGTCGCAATGCCTCACGGTATCTAGAGACATCCAGCGGGTGTGAGAGGAGATACGTCGGAGGTGGCGCGCGGTGAGATGCCTGGCGCGGCAGTCAACGGCCCGTCCGCGGCCACACGGGGCATGGCATGGCTGCGGCTCCATACCTTCCACGCAGTACGCGTCCTTTCTGATGGAAACCCTCCCAGCGTCACCGTATTATGGGCGTCCCTGATTTGTGAATCCCCAGCCCTTTCGCCGCAGCACTCCCCACCTCTGAATGGCCACCTCCGGCGCCGGTTCCCACCGCCACCGCGGCTTCCGCCGCCGCCGCTGATCTCCGTCCTCCGCCGCGACCGCCACCTCGCCTCCCGCCGCGACCCCCTTCGTGGCCTTCCTCTTCCTCATCCGACGACATCGCTCGTCGCGACGGCCGGCGGGCGCGCTGCGGCCGGCCCGACGGCCCGGCCACCACCTCCCGACCCGTGTCTCCCTCCCCGAGCTCCATTGGCGCGACACCGCCCGCGGCGCCCGCGACGGACCCCACCGCCTCCGCCTCCGCTGACGGCCGTGCAGGCCGAGACCGCCCGGCCGCCGCCACCACCGCCAGCTCGTGCAGCCGCGTCGGGGACAGCGTCGGGCCCGGCACCGCCCTCATCTCCAGGGACAGCAGCGGCTGGCGCGGCAAGTCGTCCGGCGCCGGCGGCGGCAGGGTCTCCCGCGCGAACAGCAGCTCCAGGGGCTGCGGCTGCGGCTCCCGCGCGCGCACCCGGGCGGCGGCGCGGCGGTCCTGCTCGGCCATCCTCCTGGCCGCCGGCGCCACATAGTACGGTAAGTCGCCCGTGTTGCCGCACGCCGCCTGCGAGGCGCCGCCACGGTCGTGCGGGGGAGTGGGTGTCAAAGATCCCCCCGCCGGCGTCAACGCTGGCAGTGGCAGTGGCACTGGCGCGAGACGCGGGCAATGAGTCACGGAGTTGGCCTGGCGGGCGACAAGAGCCCGAGCCGACCCAGGGTACAGGTCAGCATGCCTAGGACACCCAAGCAGCCCTTGGGCGACTGCATCTCCAACTCCGACCGAATCACTTCTGCATGTCCGCCCCGGCACCTCTCCTGCACCACCCTGTTCCTTCACCGTTGCGACGATGATACTGCGCAGGCTATCCACATGAAAAACCCGGTCGCCATGGACCGCCCGGTCGGAACTAAGAGACCACCTCGTGACAGTTGCGTTGTGAAAACGGTACCCGGGCCCCTGGGTACCGGTTGTCGGTCACCGCCGGATGTTTAGAAGCTGTCGAGCCCGCTGTGTTTGGTGAGAAACCCGCCCCAACCAGGCCAGCTGCGCATGCGGCTCCCCCCCATGGGTGCTTCTTCCACCTGTACCTGGACGAGCAGGTCGGACTTGGCTCGCGGCCGGAAGAACTCCGCAGAGCGCTCCCCGCGCACCACCGCCACCCCTAACGGCGACCAGCCCGCCCCGTGCTCATACCGCGGCCGCTTCCGCGGCGGCGGCGACGGCGAGTTGTGCTGCTGCTGCTGCAGCGGCGGCTGCGGCGCCGCAGCCTTCCCTTCCGCACCCGCCGCCTCCTCATCCTTGACCGGCGGGCTGTCAGTCCGCCCGTCGGGCTCCGCCCTCGCCTGCCGCAGGGGTCTCCGTCGCCCACTCTCCGGCTGCTGCTGCTGCTCCCCATCGCCGCCCGGATTCGCCCCGGCCCCGGCCTCCGGCACACACAGCTCCGGCTGACCCCCCTGCGCCCGCCGCTGCGCCCGCGTCGCTCGGGCAGACCGGGAGGCAGGCTCGGCCTTGCCGCTGCCGCGCTCTGCCTTGCTCTCCACCTTCTCCTCCTCCTCCTCCTCCTCCTCTGTCCCCCTTCCTGCCCCCTGCTCCTGTCCGTCGCTGACCGCCATATCATCGTCGCTGTCCTCCTCCGGGTCGGGGCTCGGACTGCCCTGCTGCTGTTTCCAATGCCTCGCGGCCGCCGCGATCGCCGCGGCGCGCCGGGGCCTGCCGCTCCCCGCCACCGCCACCGCCACCGCCGGCGGGGCGCCCTCGGGCGCTGCGGCCGCGGGCTGCTGCGAGCCGGACGCGGGCGCGGGGGTCTGCGCCTTGCTGCCACCTGGGCTTGGGCTCGGCCTGCCACGCCCAGAACCTTCGCCGTCGCTGTCGTCGCTACCGCTGTCGCTGCCGGCTTCAGTTGTGGCCTGCTTGCCGCCGGGCTCCCGCGAGGCGGACTGCGGGCGCAGGGCATCGGGGCGGCCAATAGAACACCTCACGGAAGGGTCGGGCGGGTGACTTGCTATGTTAGACCCGCCCTCCCCATTTCGCTAGATCACTACCTTTGATCCCGATACCCTTTATTCCGCTGCCCTCCACCGCACCCGGAACGGCTCCTCCGACCCGCGCCGCTCCTCCCGCATCCGCATGCGCTCCTCCCGGGTCGGGCCCGGCGGCGGCGACACCGCCATCCCCAGGAACTTGCGCCGCTGGACCTCCAGCTCCTTCAGCTGCGGGCAAGACACGGACGGCGGGAGCCGCGGGCGATGGCGTGGGGGCGAGCGATGGCGGATCGGGTGATAATTCATGGCAGGTGCCGCCCTCTTGGGAGTCACGCCCGGTTTCCACCAGCTGTGAGCTTACGAAGGTATTGCAGGGCCGGGCAGCAGGCCCGCCCGTTGGCCAGGTTCAGGGTAATGACCCACTGGGTGATTGCGTCTGTGTCTAGGTACGGGGTGCCCCACCTTCTGCTCCCGCTCCATCTCCTTGCGCTTGCGTTCGCGCTCCCGGGCCTCCTCCTCCTTCTGCCGCTTCGCCTCCTCCACACGGGCCTGCAGGAGGTGAGCGGCGAGGGAGGGGGTGCGGGCGGCGGCGGCGGGCCCCATAGCTCACAGAGCCCACGGAATGAATCTCCTGCCGTACCACAATCCTCAAGGAGAGGCCCTCTTGGCCCGGATAACGATTTATTGCCGACAAGTTATATTTTTTGACATACAAAACAATATCATTGTAGTACATTTATTTGCAGTACATTTATTTTCAATCGCTGTCCTCAAGCCAGTCCCATCTGTAGACCCACGGGGGGTGTGTCTGGGCTGTTTCTTTGTAAACCCACGGTAGGGGCGCTTCCCGGCGACGCCCCCAGCAACGTCAGCCCCAAGACGCCCCAGCCCATCAGGCCAGCCGCCACGGCCCGCACCGTCCGACAGCAAGCCACCCAGGGTGGTTTCGCATGTCCATGCAGGCGCACCTTCTTCGCCGCGTCCTCCTCCTCCTTCTTCTTCTGCAGCGTGTGCAGCCGGTCCGAGCGCTTCTTCGGCATGGCCGCGTACAGCGCCGCCTTCTCCTCCGCTCGCCGCCGGGCCTCCACGCTTGCGCTAAGCTTGGGCAGAATCTGGGAATCGCACAGGGAGCACCAACAGGGAGGCGGCATCACCTCACACCCCAGCTTGGGCAGAGCCTGGCAGTCGCACACGGAGCTCGGAGGTCCGCCACGGACGCCAAGGACCCGCCACAACAACAGGGGACGAGGGGTGATATGCTGATATCACAGCCCCAGCACAGCCGGAAAGGAGCCTTGACGCGATCACGTACCCAAGGCGAGATGTGGGGGGCTGTAACACGGTGGTGCACGCGCCATGTAAAGCGCCGCAATTCAAAGAATGGAACCAGGACACAGGTGAAGCTGCACATGCTTCGCACCAAGCACCAGCACACCCACAGACCTGGCGCTTGGCACTCAAACGGACGTCGTCTGGGAGCTGACTGCCTAGGGGTAATTCACTGGTTCCTGTCACCAGTGCCATCGGATTCCCATCTCGCGGCTCAGTTCTCTTACACACACACACACACACACACACCCCTGCTCCTCCCTCGGCCTTTTCAATCTAACCCACCTCCTCCTCCAGCACGGCATGCAGCGTCCGCTCCGTCTTGTTGCGGGAGGTACCCAAGCGACGGGACAGCTCTTGGACCTCCTCCAGCGTCGTGCACTCCGTGGCCCACTCCGCGTCGCCGCCCTGCGGGTCGACACTGCCGCCGCCGCCACTGTTGCTGCCGTCGGCGCCGTTGGCCCCGGCGCCGCTCCCGCGCGTCCTGCCCCGGGCCGCCGCCCCCTTGGCAGCCCGCGTCGGTGGCGTCTCCCTGCGGGCGCACCGCCGCGGCAGAACCCGGACGGTAAAACACCGCCCCTGGCCAGCCCTCCGTCCTGGGCCCCGGGCCGGCGCGCCGCACCGCAATCCACGGTGCCAGCTTTCGTCCCCGGAGGCCCACCCCGAACGGACTTCTGCTTCTGGAAGCAGCGCAGCTTAAGCATGTCTATCAGTTCCCCACACCCCGCAGTAACAGGTGGGTAGTCTGGGCCCTGGGCCCGCGCACCTGTACAGGAAGCAGTCCTCAAAGGCGGCGCTGAAGAAGTAGTACCGGCGGCCGCGGGCATCCTCGCCGATGGGTTGCTGCCTCAGCGCCTCGGCCTCGTCAGGATCTTCCGCCTGCGAGGCGAGTAGCCGCGAGGCGCAGCGCGCACCGCAAGCCCGGGGCATGGCAGCAGGTCAGTTTCGGACCCGTCCGACGCGGCAGGAGGCCGCCAGGGGACCCGTTGCAGCTGATGTCAGCAGGGCACAAGCCGTCTACCCTGTATCCACCACTCCACGTTGCACAAGCATCAGCTCTGACAGTCTCGGTCTCGTGTAGAGGCCAGAGCAGCCTCGGGAGCAGCCAGCAGTGACGGGATAGCCCCGGCATAGGCCCCTCGCTGAACGGTGGCCCACGACATGACGTGGCGACCTCAGGACCCCTATGTCACGTGTACGCCGGAGGTGTACTGTTTGTTTGTTTATCTATTGTCTGTCTGTCTTTCAACCCCGTCGTCCCACCGACCCACCATATTGCGAATGAGCTCCCGCACAACCGGGCATTCGTGGACGCGCCAGTCGCACAGCGCGTACAGCAGCTGCAACTGCTCGGGACAAGGGCGCCGGATGGGTGTAGTGGGGGGGGGGGGAACAGTGGGGCTCCAGCGGGGCGACGAGGCACGCCAGAACCGGGAGCAGGTGGTAGGCGGAGGCCCGCACACACAGGGCAAGATCAGCTGCACCGATTTTAACATATGCACTGACACCCCGTCGTGCCAACGGGATCCTGTCTCGCGGCTCGGTTGGTCATGGTTGGTCGGTTCGGCTTTTCCCCTGAACACATAGGCTTGTCCGCGCCTCCTCAGACGCGTATACGCATAGGCAGGGCACCTCAAGAGACACCCACACGGGAGACGGTGGACTGCTCTGCGGACTGCTCTGCCCCCTCACGTCACTGCCACAGCGAAATGACGTGCCCCGGTGTGTCGCCCCTCAGGCCCTTGAGTGATCAACCACACGCCCGATCGCGCTGCGGCCTCATTTCTGCGGTTCACGTTCTCCAACAGTGAACCCGGAACGCTGTGTGCGTCCACACCGCCGGAACTCCGCTCCAGGGACACCCGCGACCCACCCACCCGTTGAAGCGCCGTGACCTCCAAGAAGCTGCGCTTGGAGAGTGGATTGCGCGGAAAATGGTCCCGCCACTGATGCTGCAGCTTGCTGTGCAGCTGCGCCTCCCATTGCTCCTCCGCCTCCCGGTCGACGTAAGGCGCCGTGGCATCCGGCCGGAGGAGCTGCGGGGCAGCACACGGTACGGGATGAGACCCGCAGGAGGTCCGGATCATGAGTGGTAGGTCAAACCTGATCGTGGTAGCGGCGGTGTAGTCGGCAGCAGCTGAACACACGGGCGCCCAGACCCGCGAATGCGGCCGGGATCCCTTACGTTACCGCAGGCGCGATAGCGGTGGCTCATGGCGGCCGTTGACCTATGCTGGGTTGGAAACAGGGCCCCTGACCCGAAGCAACGGTGCAGGGGCGAGGCCGTGCCAGTGGCAGCCCCGCAGGCGGCATGCCAGGCGGGTAAGCGATCCGCGTGCAGCAGATGCGGGGCCGCGATAGGGGTCTGTGTGCACTGAACTTGGGAAACGCGTGCTCGAAATCATGGCCTTCGAGTCACACGCATGCAAATCGCCGCCGTGCTTCACCAGCCGCCTGGAGGCTGGCTCTAAGTATGACTCGAACCGCCGCTGTCATGTCGCGGACGGCCCATTGCAGTCCCGCCAGAGCAGGGCCGGCTGTATGCCTGAAGGTTGCTTGAGTCCCAGGCCAGGACCCAGGTGGAAAGGGGTCTGCATTAGGCCTCATCACGCTCTCCCACTCGTCCACCGCATCCATCTCCCCCTGTGTCACCTTGAACACGAGCTCCGCTAGGAAGCCCTGGTTCTCTGCCGGCCTCAGGAGTGCCCTCTCTAGTAAATCGGCAGAAAACGGCCGCAGCTGCAGCGGCTTGCCAAACACCCGCGAGCACTGCACAACGCTTGCGAACTGCCAGCAGCTCCTCAGCGCTTCCCGTGCGTCCTCCTCGCTCTGAGGCTCCGCAGGCCCGGTGTCGCCGTCAGAATCAGAAGGCTCAGAGGTCCCGGCGTCACACTTGGTCGACCTGGACGTTTCTGACGGGCTGCCCGACGCTGTCGAGCTCCGCGGACTGGACGTGGAACTGGTAGTGCCACCACTGCCACTACTATCATTTCTGCGCTTCAAATAACCAACACGGCCATCCTCCTGGTCTGCAGCTGGCAGTGACTCCTGGGTCGCTTCCACCAGAGGTCCGCCCATCACATGTAGCCTATCAAACGCGCTGAAACATTCAAGGTATATAACGTTTAGAGATAGTCAGCATTAGGTCACAGCTGGGCACAGCAAACAACCAGGCCGAACGCTGGTTCCGCTGGTCAACTGGAAACGTCGGACGTGTCAGTTGTAGGCTTTGAATTTATTACCTGACTGCAAGTAACAATCGTCTATATTCTTTAATATTAGGACATTGTTTTTCGTGGACAACTCCTATCTTCCTATCTGACCTACCGGAACCAACCGAACACCATTGGGGATTGACGGACGCCATGATCCGATAACTAGGTACCTGGAACGCAAAAAGAATCTCTTTGTTTTCTGACTTGATCAGATATAGGAGAAGACCCACATCGGGCTCCCAGATAATTTGAACGAAACGTGCGGCAACCTATACACCTCACGCACGTTCAGCTCATCGACATGGCTTACAGTTCTTCAGCAGCCTATGCAGCATAATGCCATTCCACGTGCAGGGTGACTAAGGCAGCGGTTTGTGGCTTTATGTACGACCGTATCGTTGGGGGCCATCGTGGGTGCTTAGGGTTGGTCAGGGGTAACTGGGCATAATACCAAGTACATGGTACTCTGCCACCGTGCAACTTGTCTTGACGACTCGTCATTCATTAAGGCTGACTCGAGTAAAACTGTGAAACGTCCTGAAACATCCAACAACAGCGACCTCGTCTGTACGGCCTGTATGCACTGTAACGTGCCAACGCGTACCAGGTATCCCGAAACAAAGAGTTGGTCAGCGGCGCATTGCAGCAGCGGCGGCTGAGAGCGTGGGGTGTAGACGTGCATCCGCGTCGAGGACCCAATCCAGTTTGACCCGGCCCCTTACCCGACGCTACCCAGCTTCTCCCCTCTTACCGATCAAGAAACAATGTGCATGTGAGGTGTAAGAGAATACACATTCCGCAGCGTGATACGGCGTTCATGCGGCGGACATCTGGTGCCTGGTAGACCACAACGTCGCACCGCCCCGCCCTGCCCTGTGCCCCGCCCCGCCCTATGGTTTGCTTTATGCATACACAGACCCACAGTTTTGCAGCAAGCCGCCTAAGCTAGTTATGGGCATCAGTCCGGTAAGGCACAGCGGACAGGAGCGACCGTCTTCAGGATTGGCTATACTGCAACCACTCTCCGTGTTCTCCCCCACACGCGTGCCCGTGTAGACCGCGCTAGGGCCTGAAGACAAAGACGCCTCCTGGGCCTGAAGACAAAGACGCCTTCTTCAGATGCCAGGCTAATCATTCAGTTCGGAAATTCAGTTCCGGCTGAAGAGTTTGGACACACCATAAGGCGCCAGCGAGAAGTGAATGCTAAAGGGCAAAGGCACCCCGGGCTTGGCAAGGCTTGGGTGTCATGTAAAGAGTTGATATATGACAACGAGTCACTGAACCTCAGCAATGGCCCGTGAGCAATAGTGCCGATAAGCAGGAGTGCGGTATTCTCCATGTGCATTGGTACATTCCTCAACTATGGTAAAAGCACAATCACCTAATGGCATGCTGCGTGGAAATGGTCAGATGGATCACAATAAATGGGTTTGAGACTGTACGACTACTTTAAGAAAAGGTGTAATGAGGTCTGGCTTTCGGCAGCTAAGGCTATGTGAGGGAGCGTACATATTAGTTATTCCTAGGAGTCCTGCTAGGCTGATTACACGCCACCGATGACTTTCGCGAACAATGTCTTCATCGTCTAGCAACAAGAACCAAACACAGGCCAAGTATGCCAACAGCAACCTCAATGCGGTGTTTGCAAAGCCTTCGGCATCTGCCGCAGCCCAGTCGACAACCAGCGGCACTATCAACAGGAATGGCATGCTTGTGCTCTCAAAGGTAAGTCCGCACACCTGATGGACGCTGGGCAAGGGTATAGATTCACGAGCATATGCACATCCACTTTTTGCTCAAAGCCTCAAGTTCATATCGGTCTGGAGATAAGCAGGGTTCAGATCACATCGGCCACGTTGACGCCGCCTTCTTGTTTCGGGGTCGACGCCCTTGCAGCGCACGACCCGTGCGGTCGCTGGACCAAAAGTCGTGGTGCCAAAGCCTGTCAACCTCCCGTCGCTGAAGAAGGTGGGCCCTCTTCAAATTGGCCACTCTTTGTCAGGAACTGTTCTTTGCTAATTTTGCGGTGTGGCCCCGCGCGTGCTTTGTAGGAACATGCTGGAAACGATCCTACCACACAGCTAGTTCCCGCGGGGGCCAGTGCTGGTTGGGCAAAGCCTGAAGAACAGGCTCCACCTGCACAGCCGCAGGAAGTCCGGTCCGCGCTTACAGCAGGAAGTAACTGGGCTTCTCAGTCAAGAGTAGGCTCTGGAGCTTGGGCTTCCGCAGGAACATCCTCACCAGCCCGGGGACCTTCGTTTCCGGTCGACCGTCATCTCAATCCGGACGAGTATCCCAGTCTCGCAGCCACAGCGCGCAGCAGCTCTCAACCTCAAAAACAGCGGCCTGTACCTTACGAGCAGCCTCAGGTATGCCGGGATGTGCTGCGTTCTGGACCTTGCACAGGACCTAATGTCACATGATTGTTTCGCAGGACCCGAGGGGCTGGGCAGACGACGAGCGGGCGCCGGCGGGGAGCTTTCGGCACGGCGAGTGGTAGGTACACGGGCGTCTGTGGTTAGGACAGAGTAGTCGCGGTACGTGGATGTGTGAGTTGGTTTGACTTCGGATGGTCGTTTCGCAGGGATGACGAGCGACGGGATTGGGACCGCAGCAGCCGCGACACACGGTTCGAGCCTTATGGGCCCCCGCGGCCTGGTCACTTCGACGACTTTGATGAGCACCCTCGTGGTGGCCGTCCATATGAATCATATGGGCCGTCGAGTCGCGGCTCTCTGTACGACTATCCTCCTCCTCCGCCCCCTCGTCGACCAGCTTATGAGCGCGATACCTATGAGCGGTATGACCGGCCTGCTGAGCGGTATGATCGGCCTGCGGAGAGGTACGAGCGGCCGGCAGAGAGGTACGACCGGCCGACCTTTTCCAGCAGGTTCACGGACTACGACGATGCCCTCATTCCCCCTCCACCACCACCACGGCCTCCTGCGAGGGATGCTCCTCCACCGCCACCTCCAGCTCCGCCTCAGGAGGAGGAGGAGGAGGATCTTGAGCGGGCAGCTTTTGAAGCTGAGCTGCGCAACTTGCAGGCGGAGATTGGCAAGGTGCGGTCGCGTATTCGGCATGGACTCAACACATGCAAACCGTTTGTGTGCACACTTCCAACTCAAAAGAACTGTCTGTGTTCTTGTTTTTCTCAGAAAAAAGCGGAGCTTAAGGATGTCGTTTTGGCACGCACATCACAGCCAGCACCGGAACCACCGCAGCCGGAGCAAACATCCACAGCAGAGGACGCACCAGCGAAGCAGACGGATAACGTGAGTTTTAATTTTATACGTAATGTTTATAATATTCCGTTTTTGGCGGGAAAAGTTACAGCGCGTTTACAACACGTCAAGTAATTATTGTGCATGCGAAGGATAGTTCAAAGTAACATGTTCCACATGCTACTTTTCAGGTTACGATCCCACCAAAGGCTTCAGCTGTCCCGACCAAACTGGTTGCTCGCGACGTGGAAGAGGAGGAGGAGAAGCGACGCAAGCATGCCGCGGCGGAAAAATTGCGGGCTTTGGAGGAGAGCATAGCGGCTCGCACTGTGCCGCCAGCGAAGCCAGTGGAGGTAGGTAGCGTTGGTGTCCGGAGTGAACGGCTTGTAATGTAACGTGACGAGTTGCCGGTGTGCTGCAGGTCGAAGCGGAAGGCAAGTCGGCCAAGTCGGAGGCGCCCTCAGGTGCGCGGCTACGCGGAATGGTGGTCGTCCTTGCAGTTGAACCCGAGGAACCAGCCATTTGATGTTGCGATCGCCTTGGGTAACAACGAAGTTTGCACCCATCGTCGCAGATTCTGGTCGGCCGCCGCCGACGAAGGCTATTGACATTGCGGAGCCGCCGCGACCCAGCGCGTGGGGACCCGTGCCGAAGCCACCGACCACGGCCATGTTCGGCTCGTTTGATGAACATCTCCTGGAAGAGCTGCATCGCACGCCAGCGCCTCAGCCTCAAGTTGCGCCGCCGGCGCAGCCGCAGGTGCAGCACCCTGGACCAGTTGCGCCGCAAGCAGCGCAGCAGCAGCAGGGCCCGGCACAGCCTGCGGCACAGCAGATCCCACAGCAGCAATCTTCCGCTTACCCGCCTCTGTACCCTGCACCACCGCCGCCGCCACCGCCGCCTGCACAACAGCAGCATGCTTACGTCCAGCAACAGCAGGGCTTTATGCAGCATCACGCGGGCGGGCCGCAGTCAGCGCAGGCGCAGGCCCCGGAGGAACCGCGTGTGAAGCCGTGGCGCCCAGGTGAGATGGGCAGCTATTTAGATCACAAGCATCTTGCGATGGCAACGTTGGCAAGCCAGTCAATGGTTGCTGTATACTAACGCAAGCCTGAAATATCTATCTCGCAGTTGAGGGCACCACGCCCGTGCTGTTGACGCATGCCAATGCACCGAGCCTCACGGTGCACCAGCAAGGACCTCAGGCTGCGAAGGATGGGTCGTCCGCACCGGTGTATGACCCTAACAGGTGAGTAGACTTAGACTATCGTGGTTTATGTTGTACCAGGCGTCCACTGTGCATAGTTGCTGGTTTAGTTCTGAAGTGACGGCATGTCCGACACAATAACATGTCCGTTTTGATGCATATTGCTTGTCCCTTTGTGTGTCTACACAGCTACGATCGGCGGGCTTTACCTCTTAGCGGCCGCGGTCGCGGTCGCGGCGAGGGCGGCCGTGGACGTGGGCGCGGTGGTGGAAGCGGCTATGACAGCCCTGCGGAGGGTGCGGAGGCGTCAGGCTCTGATGTGGCTGCTGATGGAGGCAGGGGGAGGGGTCGCGGCCGGGGCGCTATCAGTGAGCGTGGTCGCGGCGGCCGGGCGGCACGCGGCCGGGGACGCGGGCGCGGAGATGACTCCGGTGCCGAAGAGGACTTGAACGGCGCGTCTGGGGCGGAGGCTGGGGACGCCGAGCAGACCACAAAACGAAGCGGCTCAGCGTTCTCGGGTCGCTTAAGTGACAGCACGGTGGGGCCAGGTTTTGAGAGATCACATGGTAGGGGCCAAGGACAGAGGCGTGATGGACGAGGCGGCCGAGGCGCGGCCGGGCCAGCAGGCGGGTCGGCTCCCGATGGCGGCCAACAGTGCCCTCCCGCCGCTGGGCAGATGCCGCTCGGCGCTGCGGGTGCCGTGGACGCCCGCGCTTCGGCGATTCAGGACAGGGCTCCCGTACCAGCGGGCCGCAGTTCGCAGCAGACATCGGCGCCACCACCACCGCCGCAGCATTCGATTGCACAACCTATGCCGCAAGCCCAGCTGCAGCAACAGCACATGCAGCAGCAGGTTCCCGCCTCAAGCCCAGCTGCTGGTCTAGCTGCGGCTGCTGCGGCCGCTGCTGCAGCGGCGGCCGCAGCCGTATCAACCGCGGCAGACCCTAACAGTAGCAGCTCCCTGGCCTGGGGCAGCAGCATCGCTACAGACGTAGCCGTTCGGACGCTAGAGGACCCCGTAGTCCCAGAACTGAAGCTTCCAGTGACTTTGGACCCTACACCTGCGATAAAACCTCCGGGCTCACTGGTGGGCCTTGGCACGCAGGCGTTCGACCGTTCCATTGGACCGAAGGCACCTCAGGGAGCACAGCAGCACGCGGCAACGCCGTCAGCTGCCATGGCCAAGGCAGGAGCTCCAGGCCCTCAAGGTCAGCCGGCATATCCTGCCGCATCAGCAGTGCAGCATGTTCACCAGCAGGGCCAGCACGCACCTCACATGCAGCATCAGCAAGACATTACCAGTAAGAGCGTGGAAATGCTCGACAGCGGCATGCCCGCCTTGCCCGCAGACTTGAATCTGGATATGTTGCCCCCCAAGCCCTCGGGACTCGCATCAGCAAGCCTCGGCAGCCTTGCCTCGGGTGGTCTGCAGAACCAAGACGCGCGCGGGCCTCTCAGTGGCAGCTATGGGACCTTCGGGGCTGGAGGAGGTGAGCACAGTGCAGGAGGGGCGAGCAGTGGTGCCGGGCCGACGCCGGGCGGCATTTCCATGTGGAGTCAGGCCAACGCCCTGAGTGGCTTTGGTCAGGGTAGCGGGCCGTTGCAGCCGCATCAGTCAACCACACAAGGCCTGAGCGCTGCCATGCAGGCATTTTACCCTAATCCCGTGTTTCAGAATGCGGGGGCTATGGGGACGAGTGCGGCGGCGAGTAGCGGCACCAGTGCTGCAACCGGCCAGCCAGGACCGGCGCTGATGCTGAACATATCGCAAGGTCCGTTCGCACAGCCTTTCGGTGCCCCTTTCGGCCCGCCACCTGCCAGCAGCATGAGGCCGTTTGGTATGGTTCCTGGTGGACAGTTCGCTGGTGTCGGTGCTAACTTCATGCCGCCATTCGTGCCTACCAACAAGCAGCCGGACTGGTCGATAAACCAGAACAACAACCTGGCCCCGCCGCCCCTTGCGCGCTCGGTTGAGCTAGCAATGCCGCCACAATTCATGATGCCGCCCGCCAATGCGGGCGGACAGAGTAACGCGAATCCCGTTGCAAATGCTGCCAGCGGATCGGATGGGAGCGGTGCCGGTGCGACAAGCTTTGGCGCCTTGCCAAATGCGTTCGCCGGATTGCCGAACACTCCTGGTCTGCCGTCGCTGTCGCCTGCGGGGTTCATCGCGGCGCCTAAACAGCAAGGGCCGCTAGGCCACCCGGGTCTGAAGCCTCAAGTTCAGGGTGGTTACGGCCCTGTGCAACAGGCGACTGTGCAGCCGCAGCAACAGCAGCCGACTGCTCTTCCCGGTAACAAGGATGCCGTGAAGCCGAATCTTCCTGACGATATTTTCGACATGAAGCCGCACGGGCACTTGCAGCCACCGCAGCATCAGCAACATCAACAACAACTTGCCCAGCAGCAGGCAGGCTCGGCTCGCCTGCCGGGCAGTTCGATGGCGCCCCCGGTGCCGGCAGCTTCGGGTCCAGCACGACTGGGTCATGGAGCTGCGGCGGGACTGCCGGTGCCAGGTATGGCGCCGCCGCCAGCAATGGGCATGGTTCCAGGTACTGCTTTGCCTGGATCAGTCGGCGGGGCTGTCAAGCCGATTCACGCGCAAGGCCCAGCTGTACCGCAACCGCAGCCGGTCGGTGCTGTGGCTGGTCCGCCCGTGCCGAGCGCAGTGGGTGGCGGGCGTGGCGGGCGCGGACGTGTTGATGGCAGGGGTGGTAGCGCGCGCGCGACAACGGCGGGTGACGGCGGACGTGGCCGAGGCTTCGCTGGCCGAGGGGGACGCGGTAGCGCTAGGGTCGAAGGCGATGGCGGAGCGTCGCTGGGAGTTGCGCCGTCGGCGACCACGGGCGGTGCTTCCCAGGGCGCTGGTCCCTTGCTGGGTGGACCGATGGGCTCGGCAGGAGCAGCTGGGCCGCCCATCCAGACGCAGGCGGCGCCTGGCGGAGTCGGCGCATCACAGGGCGGACCTGTAGGCGGTCCGCCGCATCATCAGCCGCAGGGCGGGGCAGGTGGGAGGGGAGAGAGTGGGCGGGGTGGACGGGGCCGCGGAGGCGGCGGGCGAGGGCGGGGGGCCGGACGGGGTGAGGGTGGCCAAGTGGGCGGTGGGCGGGGAGGCGGCCCACCAAGCGGCCGCGGTGGAAAGGGTGGGCCGGGCGGTGGCGACGGCGACAAAAGCTGAAGGGATCTTTGCCGATCATCTGTGGAGTATGGATTGTCCGGAGGACGTCACCGAAGCGTGCTCAGACATCGGAGCTGTGCATGCTCATGCTGGCTAAGGAGATGCCCTGTGCATGTTCGTGCTGGCTAAAGAGATGGTAAATGCGCGTGGTCGCAAGTCCGTTAATGGGCGGCGGTTCAGCCCCCGTAGCGTGGCTTTGCATCTAAGACCACGAGTGAGAGGAATCGTCGCGAAGGTGAGGTGCGTGAGTAAGCTTTCGGCACGATGCTGATGCTCCTTTCCTTGCGCGGTATGAGGCCGGTAGCTTGCGGCTGTTTTCCTAGGAGAACCTGCCGACGGGTTGCAGGAGGGTGGAACGCCTGTCAGTGGATCGGTCGGAGTGGATAGACGAGCAGCGACGGCGAATGGATAGACGGAGGGTGTGCCTGCAGGGCAGCCGAATGACTGTCTAGGCGTCGCCCGTTACGAGGGTTGTGCCAGACGGCGGCGAGATCGCCATGCCCCTGGCCAATGTGCCTCCCTGATTTTTGATGAAAGTTTGAGACGAGCTGGTCTCGTCCGTGGCCTGGGTGCCAAATGGCCGACCCATGTGCCTGAAGCTGCGGGGTTTTGCCCGGCACTCGGAGAGAACAGGCAGATGGACCCTTGGGGCAGTCGGGCTTGTGGCCAGCCGGTGTGGAAGGAAGAATGCTTCAATTCTCGGAGTCTTGACTGGCTTGAAACCGAACAGTGGATGCGGGAAGGGTATTTCTAGGTTGGCGCGAGACACGGCTGTCAAGCGTTGCCAGTAAGTGCAGTCCAACGGGATTCACTATCGAGTATCCCAGATGGACTCACCCCCGTGCCGCACCCTCGTCTGGGTTTAGCAAGTGGATTTCTAGCGGTCTGGGGGCGATCGCTTCCTTTTGGATAGGAAGGGTCGGCAGGGATCTTGCGCAGCGGACTGGCGAAGGTCTAGTGCCTCGTGAGACGGAGTGATACAGGTTTGGACTGGCGGCAAAGCCACCCTAGGCCCCTTGCTCTGCTTGAGTTTTTGCTGAGGACATGCGCCCGCAGGTAGGTGCGCGAAAGCGGGGCGTTGATGGGGCTTTTCCGAGCGAACACGCTTGGATGACCAACGGGTGGCTGTGATGGCGGACAGCGTGCATGTCGTAATGGGCAGGATGATTGGCGGTCTGCAGAGTTGCGACGTTCGCGTGTGACGCACCGTTGAAGCATCCAGTCAGGACGGCTCTCGCGTCCGAGTCCATGAGGTTGGTCACGACCAGGTATAATGCCTCCACTCCCAGTCCCACCAGTGAATTCCGTAGGATCCGCGGACAGGGTCCCGGAGTTTTGGCTGCGTCTTGATTCATGGGACGTTGACGCCTTGGTCGTTGACGGACGATTGCCTGTGGCGGCCACTGCTCACACGCGCGCCATCGACGCTGCATGCTGGCATGTTGCTGAGGTTTTGGTGTGTGTGTGTGTAAAGTGCGATGTCATGAGCGCTTCAGGAGCGAACTGCTTGAAGAGCAGGCGTCGGAATCGAGCATCACGGTTTGCTATGCGGGTTCTGTGATTGTGACAGTTACGTTGTACCAACCGCCGGCAGCCTGGCACACACGGACAGCGCGGTGCTCGAGGAACAGGATGTCCGTCACAATGCCTCTCATCTAACGCAAATAAATGCCATAGTAGCAGTCGATCCCAAAGTTTCTCGAGTTTCATAGCACGGTTGGGTAAATCGACTGTCCAAAACGACGGTTGATATACTGTAAGACAGCGTACGGCAAACATTGCAACACCTAATTTGTCAACACCAGCAGGGGCAAACAAGAAGGGACACGTCCTTTCACAAGGTCGCTGTATGTTTTCCACATCTGGCTACTGACCATGGCGAGCCAGACAGCGCGGATTGCAGAGCTCGAGGCTGCGTTGCGAAATCTGGAAAAGGAACGGGACGACCTCGCCGCTGATGTCGAGAAGCTATGTCTCCAAAGCGGGTCCTCGATGTTTGATCCAAATTACTTATTGACCGAGCGGCTCAGAAGCTCAGAGGCCGAAGTTAAGCACCTGCGCCAGCAGCTGTCCTCCGCAAAGGAAGAGCGAGAAAGCATCCTTGAAGAGCTTCATCTCGCTCGCACCGCCAAAGCTTCCTCGGACAGGTGCGCGGCGGAGCTGTCGGAGCGATGTAAATCTCTGGAGCGCGATGTGGTCTTCTACAAGGAACGTGCAGTCAAAGTCATGGCGGAGCGGGACCAGGAGATCGAAGACATACGGGCCGAGACCGCAGGGGCTCAAAAGCAGTTGCAGGAGCTCACCGAGTCGCTGCAGCTGGCGCACGCCTCCAAACACGACCTGGAGGCCCAGGTTGCCGCCTTGCAGTCGGAGGTGGCTGCACTTCATGCGCATCAGCAGCAGCGATTAGACGAGCGCCAGGCGGTCGGCGCAGCGGCGGAGACGGAGCTCCGGCAGCTGCGAGACACGGTGCTCCAGCTCGAGGATGTGGCGCAGAAGAACAAGGTGACTCGGGTACAGTAAGGTCTCAGGGCTAGGCGCAGCGAGCGCAGGGCAGTATTAGAAACCACCTTTTCTCAGCGCTGTTTTTACAATCTCCTTGCACTCGTTATCCAGCTTCTCCACGTCCCGACCCTGGCATATCGGCCAGCATGAGGCGCCCCAACTGCCCCCACCATGTATGCAGCCGGGGAGATCTGATCCCACCCGGGGTCATGGCTGCGCGCGATCGCAACTCTGCCGCAGCATGCTGGCTGCGCATCATTCCGACGTCGGGGTACGGCAACCTGCCCCCCGAGCCCTCCCTATTGCCCAGTTACATGTCGGTCCTGCTGCCGGTTTCAAGAGGGCATCACCCCCGGGGGCCACTCTGAGGACCCCAACGCCAATCTCTTGACCTTGGCATCCCCCCCCTGCGCACACGCACTGGCACCACTGCCAAGGCCCACCCGCCACCCGCGGCAGCGGTTCCCCCCACCCCCTGACTTCCGGTCTCCTTTCCCTGTTCCCCCCAGTAACAGCGCTGCAATCTACGTGCACCCAGTTGCTGATCCCTCCTGTCCCATGCGTCCTTGCCGACTGAACGTCGCCTTCCCCCACACCCGTTTTGGCAGCAGCAGCGCAATATGAGCTTGTCTACCGATTTCCTATCTCCCCCTCCCAGCCGCCGACGATCTGCCGTGCCCACCTGCCCCCGCTCCGGTGTCTCGATCACGCGTTTTCACAGACCCAGCTGGCGGAGGTTCAGGCGGAGGCTGCCCACACGCACAAATTGCTCAAGCAGGCCCACAAGATAGAGGACCAGCTGACCAGCCAAGTGCGAGAGCTGCAGGCGGGTGGGAGTGGGCTTGCGGATGGGGGTGGGGGGAGGGGGAGCCGGAACAGCAGGGGTGGTGGTGGTGGTGGTGGTGTCGGCAGTGGGAGGTGGGGTTTGGGGATGGGGTTGCTGGGGTTGGCCTTTTATTCGGGGACGTGGGGCGGAGGCGGCTTGAGCGCGGGGGAGTGCTCCCGGCCTTGTCGTGGCATGCACGGCCGTGATTTGAGTCGGGGCCAGGGAGGGGCCCTACGACGCCCCGCGGGGGATGCTGAGGTCGCCGCCCGTGAGAGCAGTGGTCACAACCAGCGCCCAGCTGCTGTCCAGCGGGTGCATCAACCGTCAAGACTGGAGCCGCTGCGGTCGGCCAGAGAGTGATGCGTGTGCAAGGAAACGGAGCCGCGAGAAGCAGACTCCAGCGTAACAGGCGATACAGGCGATGGGAGTGGTGGTGCGTATCAGTGTACCTGGGGTGGCCGGGCACGCACCGACGTCACAATGGGCGGCTCTCCACACGCGGATGACCCCGCCCCTCCGCTCTCCCCACGCGGATGACCCCGCCCCTCCGCTCTCCACACATAAGCACACACATACGGGGCGCGGGTCTCTGTGCTTCACTGGGCACGCTCGCCGCCTCGGGCGGGTCAACACACACGCACGCGCCCACCCGGTTCGCTCTGGCCGTGTGTTTCGTGTCGCACTCACCCGCTCACCCTGCACCTCGACGGACTGCAGGCGGAGCTGGCGGCGGCGCGGCGGCAGCAGTCGAGCGGCGGCCAGGTACGGTAGGTGGGGGCTTTGCCCCTCTCTACTGCACAGCACAGCACGCCGTGTTGTGTCCGCACATTGGTACCGGAGCGCCCCCCGCATCCCGTACTTGCGTACATGTATTCACGTGGAAGTGGATCGCATGCTGCGTGGCACAGTCGCCCTCTCCACACCCGGGGCGCTGTTGCCGCTCCGGGCTGCCACGCCCAGCCAGCCCGCGTCTTTCCAGGAGCGCATGCACCATTACGCTGGCAGGCCCTTAGCCGTGCTCCCGAAGAGCAGCGAGGGAGGAATTCCGATAACATCATGACCCCGAAATTCGAGATGGAACGGCTAACCAAACGCGGACGCTTATGGCATCCCCATCTCGCTCCCCCGCCCGGCCCTTCCTCCCCCCCTCCCCCCCTCCGCAACCCCTGTGTGCGGTTGTCCGTTGCATGATTTGTCCGTACAGTCTCCGTACATCAGTCCCACGGGCTCCCAGCGTTCCCGTACCGCCGCAGCCACGGGATCGCCGGGACTGCCCCAGAGCGGTTCACCCGCGGAGCGGGCGTCACCCGGGGCGCGGAGGACGCCGTCCCATGGGTCACCCGCGACGGCGGAGGCGGCGGCGTCACCGGCGGTGGCGTCGCCGGCGTCCAACTCGGCTGCTGGCGCGTCGACGGAGGCCATCGCGCCCTGCCTGCAGCAGCAGCAGCGGTCTGAGTCGCTAGCGGACACAGCGAGCGCAGCAGCTGTGGGTTTGCCATCCGATGTGGGCTCGGCAGCGGTCGCTGCGTCGGCCGCGGCTGGGGATGCGGTGGTGTCGCCCGCCGCCGCGGCCGCGGTCGCGGCGGTGGCAGGGGGCGATGGGTCGCTGGCCGAGCGGCTGCGGGAGCTGGAGGCGGCGCTCGTACAGGCCCGGGAGGAGCTCTCGCGCGAGCGTGCCGTACATGAGGACGAGCGGGAGCAGCTGCAGGTACGGTGCGGCCGTCAATGGTGGCGGGCGCCACTTGTCGATGTGCCCCACGGGTCGGAGAGCCTCCAGACGGCGATCGATCGTTCGATCCGGAGCGATCCACTCGAGAAAGCCTGCTCCACTCCTTTGGTACGAGCCCCGTTGTCATCTCCTTCACTCATCTCCTTCCGGGATCGTTCTCGTTTCCCTGAGGGAACCGTATCCCTAGTGCTTGGGGAGGACTCACCCAGCGGCCACACGGATGAGGCTGGATTGGTTCGGGCGCCTCCAGTCCCTCTTGAGCCCCAAATCCGCAGCAAAGCCCTCTGCCCAGTGTCCACACGGCATCCGCCACCATTCCTTCCTTCTTCCCGTAATGTCGCTAACCAGAGCGCCGCCCCGCCCCTGCCCCGTCGTCTCTCAACCCGGCCAGGTCCTCCGCACCATGGCACATGACTTCAAGATCAAGTTGGCGCAGGCCACACAGGAGAAGGTGGAGGCGCTGATGAAGGCGGCGCAGCTGGCGCAGTCGGTGGCGGACGTCAAGCAGCAGCAACAAGAGCAGGTGGCGGCGGCGGCGGCGGCAGGGGCGGTGGCGGCAACGGCGGTGGCCCCCCATCGGCAGAACTCCTCCGCGTCGGACCGGGCCAGCCGGGAGCTCAGCCGCAGCCCGGGTAAGGGTCTGGATCTGCAATCTGGATCTGGATTTGGTTCTGTAAGTGTGGGTGTGTGAGCCTGTTGATGGACGACGCTGGGACTGGAGCAGGAGATAGGTAGTTGAACTGGGTCTCCGGATCTGGATCCGCATCTGGATCTGGACAGGATGGCTGGATTTCGCTTGGATGCATGGAGAGATATGAATCGCTGTACGGTTTGTTTTGGGTGTGGCGTTAGGTTGTCTTGGCGTTCGGAAAGGACGTAGTGTGTGGGATGGGACGACATGTCGGTGCCCTTGCCCCTTGGTGGTACCTCCACCGCTCGCTTGGTAGTCCTCGTCCGTGCATTGGTCTAATTGGCTTTTCAACTTGTCATCGGACACGTAAA
The DNA here is from genome assembly GCA_003117195.1 of Eudorina sp. 2006-703-Eu-15. Taxonomy (NCBI): domain Eukaryota; kingdom Viridiplantae; phylum Chlorophyta; class Chlorophyceae; order Chlamydomonadales; family Volvocaceae; genus Eudorina; species Eudorina sp. 2006-703-Eu-15. The sequence continues at coordinate 1,021,915 of BDSI01000033.1, forward strand.
CCCTCCACAGGCGGGGCGCTCCATCCGCCTCCCACATCGTCCAATCCCAACCCGGGGGCCGGCGGCGGCCCATCCTCCGCTAGGAGCCTCTGGTCTGCATGGCTTGGCGGCGGTGGTGGCGGCGGTGGCTGGTACAGCGCGGGCGGGGGCGGCGGCACGCCACCGCCGCCACTGCCGCCAGCGGCGGCCACCGCTTCGTCACGGCACGTGGACGGTGGCACCGCCGGCGGCTTGCAGTACGCCCCCAGCGTGGCGTCAGAGGAGGGCAGCGAAGCCGCCGAGCCGGCGGCAGCGGCGTCAGCCTCCGCCGCTGCCTCCGCCGCCGCGGCGGCGGCGGCGGCGCACGCCGCCACCGTCGAGGCGGCGGAGGGCCGCAGCCGGCGGCTGACGGCACAGCTGGAGCGGGTGCGATCCCAGTTGGCGGCGGTGGACCGGTTGGCGGGGCAGGTGGGGAGGTGCGAGGCGCAGCTGCGCGGCTGTGCGGCGCTGCTGTGGAGCTCGCGGGAGGAGGACGCGCCGCGGCGGTGGGCCGCCCTGGGCGACCTCTCGCGACTGGCGGAGGAGTGCAGCACGCTGCGCAGGGAGGCGGGGCTGCCACCACCGTCACCGCCGCCGGCGGCGGCGGGGCCGCCGGCGGGGCCCGAGGCCGACTTGCCGCCGGTGGTACCTCTGGCGTTGGCCGATGCCGACACCGATTCCTTGCGGCTCCAACGGCCGCCTCCGAGTGCTTCTGCGTCGAACGGGGCTGGTGGCGGCGGCGCAGGCAGCGGCGCGGCTGGTGAGTACGACAGCAGCCTGGTGTGCACGCGCGAGGCCGGCGGTGTGCAGCGGCGCGTGGCGGAGGTGCTGGTGGGGGCGCTCGAGTTTGGGGTGCGCTCCCTGGAGCAGTACAACCATCAGTCCGCGATGTCGTCCGTACTGTACAGCTGAGTGCTGGTGTTGCCGCGTGTACGGCATCACGCACGTGCAGTCACGCGGGATGCACGCGGCACTTTGTTGTACATAACCCGTCGCGTGTCGTCATCTCAGGTCGTGAAGCTCAAGTTAAACAGAGCTGTACATTAGCAAGATCGGGCAGGGCCGAGCAGGTGGCCCTCATGCCGTATCCCATGCGCCCGCGTCGGCCTGCCGTATTCATTGCTACCGGATGTCTGGTTCTGTCCAGGGGGATGGGACTGTCTTTTGCGACACTTGGAGGACGCACCGTAATCGGCGTTAGCAGGTTCGTGGTGAGTGAGGGCAGCGGTCGAGAGCAGGACAGGTAGTGGGGGTGGTGGGGGTGTGAAGGTGTAATCAGCTCAGGATGGGTGTGAGTGTGGGTGCGCGTGTGTGTGTGGTGGTGGTGGGGGCAGATGATTGAGACTTGAGGGGGACCTACCCGGAAGAGGAGGAGCGGGAGGAGGAGGAGGAGGAGCGGGAGGAGGAGGAGGAGGAGGAGGAGCAGGCGTAATGGTTGTTACCCTTTAGCACTGCTGGACAGTGGAAGCGATGGCTGTCCCGAAAGGAACCGAGTTGCCCACATCCCATCACAGGAGAGCGTAATGGAGAGCGGGGCCCGGTGGGGAACAGACTCCGGGGTTGACGAGCAGTACTGCAGGAATGAGACGGCAAGACAGTCACGCGTAGGCGCATTGACGTGACGTCATAACGTCATGCCGAGCGAAGCGAAGCGAAGCCGCCGTGAAACGCGAACTCCCCCGCGCGCGGGCGCTACCGCCCTTTTGGGGGGCCCCGGGGAGGGGAGGAGAGGCGGTCTGGGGAGGAGGGGCCGGCGCCTGGACGGCCAGGGCGCCGAAGGCACTGACCTGGTACCGACAACGACAACAACACCAACAACACCGCGGGGTCCGCCGTGACGCCATTCATCCAACGCCCGCCATCCTGCAGTACAATTCCATCGCATACCGTACTTCCCCAGTCCTGTCTTGCAGTACAAATAAAAAGCTGTGCCATGCTTCTAGGGCGACACCCCCGCCTCCGACTAGCGCAGACACGGCAAGTCATCCGCCCCGTACTTGGGACACTCACACCCCGCCAAAGTGCCCCCACACACGTTGCCGCCGGGGCGTGAAGAAGCCGCAAGAAGCGATGCGGTCATTGGGCTGCATGCCCGGCCCCCAGTGGGCCCCTTTTCGTCAATCAAGACAGCGAAACCGCAAAAGAGCAACAAACCGATAACCCCCCTCCCAAGGAGCCATGGACACCCCACCGGCTCACGCCGGCCCCAGCTGACCGCACCCTTCAACTGTTCACCGCCCCGCATGCCGTAAAATCGTTAAACCGTGCGGCTGTACTGCACTGCCGTCCGCCCAAGCACTTCAACACTCGATCTCCAACTGCATGCGCCCCAGGCCCCATCTCCATTCCCAGGTACGACAAGCAAAACCTCTCCGCCGCCGACCATCTGTCGGAAACGAACCCAACAGAAGCCCAACCGCCCTCACGACGGCGCGACTGCGGCTGCCGACGCCTCGCCCGCCGCAAACGACGCCCCGCAACCGCAACCGCAACCGCCCTCCCTGCTGCCACTCGAGCTCCCAACGCTGCTGCCGCCCGTCCCCGCCCCCGCCCCCGCCTGCAAGCCCACATCCCCGGTGCGCGTCGTCCGCGTCCGCCCCCGCCCCCGCGCCCACGGCCACCGCCCCTCGTCCCGCCACCGCCGCGTCCGCTCCATAGCCAGCAGTGCCTTGAGCACCTGCCGCCGCGGCCGGGCGACCCCCTCCTTGTCTTTGACCGCCGCCTGTAAGGCCCTCCAGTCCACCGGGCAGCCGACCTCCAGCAACGCCTGCAGCGACGACAGGCGGACGGAGTTGAAGCCCGTGTCGCTGGTGACGGCGGCGTGCGTGAAGGTGTCGCCGGAGTCGCTCCAGGGGCAGCCCAGGCGGCGCAGGCAGCGCAGGGTGGCGAGATCCGACATGGCGGCGGCGCGAATGTACGGCTCCCCGTCGTCCTGGCGGGCGGGCGGGAGCAAGGGTTCCCGGCGGCGGACGGGCAACGAAAGTGGGCGGAGGGCGGCAGAACGGAGCCCGGGAGTGCGCCGGGGGGGGGGGGGCGGAAGCGCGGTAGGAGGTGGCGGAAGGTGGCGGAAGGCAGGCCGGCAGGCATGCCGAATGGAAAATGTATTACGGGGACAGCGACTTGGGGGGAAACCCTGCACCTGACGGCTGCTGATGCGTTCTAGGAAGGTGAATACAGCGCGCGTCACCGACTGCACACTGCTGTACGGAGAAGCCCTGCCGTACCCCTGCCGTACCCCAACTCACCCCCATGGGGCAGCCGTGGCGTGCCAGCCACTCCAGATGCGCTTCGCCGCCCGCGTACGCCGCCGCCGCGAACACCCGCGCGTCCCACGGGCAACCCCTGTCGTACAGCCACGTCATCAATCGAAAATTGCCGTACTGCGCCGCAAGCTTGAAGACGCCCACGTGCAACTCCGCCAAACCCCTGTCGTACAGCCACGACAGCAGTTCCAGCCGGTCGGTTTCCGGCGTCTGCGGCGGCAAGGCGCACGCCCGGTACGGTAGCCGCGGCACCGCCAGCGGGGACCCACTCATCACCGCCAGTACGGCCAGCTCCCGTACAAGCTCCGGAACCGCGACGCCGCTGTCGGCGAAGGCCGCCGCCAGGGCGGGGCACATCTGCGGCGTGCGGTGGGCTTGAGGAGTAGGCTCGCCCGCAGCGGCGGCGGCCCCGATGTGCGACAGGAACTCCGACGGGTCCAGGACGCCGGTCTGCGGCGGCGGCGCCGCCGCCGCCGCCGCCTCGGCGGCGGCCGGAGCGGCGCCGCCGCCGCCGCCACGTTCCGTGATCTGTTCCACCAGCCAGGTCACCAATGGGAGGCTGCCGCCCAGCACTGCCATGCCCAGCACTCGCCGCTGGGTCACCGACGCCCCGTGGACATGCAGCAGCTGCGCAGCAACACAAGGGCCCGCCACCCCCACCCACCCAACGCCCGCGACAGGGCGGAGCAGGACGGAGCAGCAAATGAAGGGAGGCTCCGGGTTTCATGGCGACGTGAGGCGGGCGCTGTCGGGACAGGACAGGACAGGACAGGACAGCGTATGGCCACCACCATCAGAGACACCGCGAGCAGGTGGGTGCCGTAATCAACCAGCCAGCCAGACAGACAGACAGACAGACAGGCAGCCAGACACGCGTCCAAGGCCGTTGGCGCGCAAGCGCGAGATCGCGGTGCCGCGCCGCCAAGTATTCCGTACAACATGCATGTGCAGCATATGCGTGTGCGGTACACACACACGCCCGCTTCTCGCGGCCAAGGCAGCCGACCCGCACCAGCTGGTAGTCTTCCACGACGCCGCGACACCAACAGCGCGCCAGATCAACAGCGTTCTTCCGACACCGCAGCCTTCTATTTATTATATGGGTCGGGCAATTGGTATACTTTATACGCATACGGGCAACTTTCGGGCGCTAATCCGCCTGTGCATGTCACGCACCCCTGCTCTGTCTGCTTAAGCAACACACCCGCTTCTCGCGGCTCAGTTTTCTCTCACACAGACGCCCGCGTCGGTACGACACGGCTTCCACGCGGCTTGCCCAGCTTCAAAAACCCCGGTCCCGTTCTTCCTGTACGGTACCTGGAGCGCGCGGAGGTGGCCGCCCCGCGCCGCCGCACACGCCATGTCCACCAGGTCAAGCGGGCGGCCCACATGCTGCTCGGACAGTCGTACACCGCCGGGGCCGAGCAGGTACTGCAGCGCCGCCAGGTTGCCGACCCGCGCCGCCACGCGCGCCGCCGCCATCGTCATGGGGTAGCCTCGCTCCTGGAGCCACGCCAGTCGCCCCACGCAGCTGTTGGGTCTGTGGACGCCGTTGTTCGGATCGCTCGGGCTGTTGTTGGGTTGGGTGCTGCCGTCACTTGCGGCGGCGGCGGCGGCGGCGGCGACAGCCCCCGCAGTGTCCGGCCCCTCCCGCGGGTGGCCGCCTTCCAGGCCGCTCCCAGGAAAGCTCGCCGTCGTCGCCGACGCCGCTGCCCCGCCGTCCCATACCCTGCGTCGTGCCGTCGTCGTCATCATATCACGCGCCGATTGTCATGGTGGCGGAGGTGGCGCAGGTGGCAGAGATGGCGGCGGTGGATGTGGTGGCGGTAATGGCAACATCCGTATATCACCAGGGAGGGGAGCGGGAAGGGGAGGGGATTTAGGATTTGAAGAGGGCGTCCCCGGCCCCGGGTGCGCGGGCGCCCTTCCCCCAGCTCCCACCCGCCCACCCACCCCGCCCACCTCTCCGCCACAAACTCCGCCGCCTTGGCGGAGCGTCCGTGGCCGTGGTCCTCCAGCCAGGCGACCTTCTCCGCCCAGTCCCGAGTCGGGCTCGCGGCCGCGTACGCTGTCACATCGCTGCACACCCACTCGGCGGCGATGCCCCTGGGGTTCGTCTCCAGGTGCTGTGTGACGTACGGGTGATATGTATACGGCAGTACGGCAGCACGGCGGGGAGGTGAGAATGGCCCCCAAAGCGGGAAGATGGTCTCACGAAGGGGCGCCGCGCGGTGGGTCGGTCGGCGCTTGAGAGAGCCAACACGAGGGGAGGGAGGGGTATAGGAAATTGGTAGCCCCCGGGGGAGGGAGGGGGGGTACCTCCGGCGGATGCCGGCCTGAGGGGTGGCCAGTCCAGCCCCTACGAGGCGAGTGGTACTGGCAGGGGCTGCAGCAGCGCAATGGCCGTGGACCAAGTCCAAGTCCACCAGAGGCCGCGCTACAGCTCGTGCTACAGCCCGTGACGGGGCCGGTCCCCAACGGGGGGGTCAGGGTCCGCCCTGCAGATAGGGGTGCGTGGCCCGAGGATGGTGTGGTTTCGGAGCAGCAGCTCTTTTGTTTTTGTACGGCACCGGTGCAAAACGAAGGATGACGTCCTGTCCCCGCCCCAGCTGAACCACCTGCTCCGCCCACATCAATCGACTGCCCCCCTAGACCGCCGTACGGCGCGCGTGTCTGCGTGTGCCGTACCTGCAGTGTCGCCAGATCACAGCCCTGTGCCACCGACTCGTATAACTCGAACACGACCCTGTCTCGTTTCTTGGGGATCCGCTGCGCGGCGAGGGTACGACAAGGGCCGGCGCCGCGGACGAGCGAAAGAAGGATGTACGTACGACAGGTGTGGGAATGTACGACAGGTGGCGATGCGGCAGGTTCACCGGCCTCAGTCGAGAGCCGGCGGATCGGGGTGGCTTCACGCAGAACCCTACACACGCACACACCAACCCGCGCGGTCCCGGCACTGCCGACCACTACGGCAGCCTGGACGAGCACGAGGACGACATCAGGTGTGCTTCCTGCCCCAATCAACGTATGCTAAGCACCGACCTCTAAACGTACGACATCGAAAACATCCGAGTGAATCAGAACGGTGCGGCGGCTATCGCGGCGGCGCAGCTGCTCGGCATCATGGCAAAAAAGTAGCAAAGCACGGCAAACATGTGTCGTACTCTCGTACATGCCGTACCTCGAGTATCCAGAGGTACAGCCCCACGTGGCCGGCCGCCGCCGCGGCGCACAGCATCTTGAAAAGCCAGACTCTGCCGTTCTCCACCGCCCACTTCGCCAGGGCGGCGTCCCCCCGCTGCGCGGCGGCGTACCCCACATCGTAACTCCAGGGGAACCCCCGCCTGCGCAGCCACGAGCACACCTGCAGCTGCCCCTCATAAGCCGCATGCGCGAACGCCGCGGCGTGGGGCGGGAAGTGCTCCGGCTGAGCCAGCAGGGCCTGGGAGCCGCGGGTCAGGGCAGCGGCGGGAGCGGGGGGGAGGGGGTGCGGTGGCGTTGGGCTGCGGTGGATTTGGAAATTTTGAATTTTTGAATGGATGTGGGGTCGGCGCGCAAGTGTATATGTGAATGTGTACATGCACGCGACATGTTGCCGCACCGCGGCGGGGAGGGGTGTGTGTAGTTAGCGAATCAGGGGTGGGGTGGGGAGGCTAGGGTGGGCTGGAGTGGGCTAGGGTGCTCGGAGCGTGGATGGTACGGCAATGAGTAATGTGTTGGTGATGTGCGTGGTGCAGGGACGTTGGTAGGGCGTCAGTACGGTCACGTGTGTCGGTTGATGGTGCCCTGACCGCGGTGCTGGGCGGGTGGCGAGCGGACCCGCAGGAAGGAGCAGTCCCGCTCTCCCGTTCACACATCCGGGGTGGGCGGCAACTGTCGGCGACTAGAGCAGACGGATCGGGGAGCAGGGGGGGAGCGGGTCGGAGCAGACCCTCCCACCGTGTCGCGGTTCCGTGCATGCCGTACATGCCGTACCTCCAGATTGGGTATGCTGCCGCTGGCTGCGGTGCGCGCGAGCAGCGTCATCCTCTGTAACCACGTCAGCCGCCGCACGTCGCCGTTACATCGCACATCGTCCAGGTCATGTCGGACACCGCCGTCACCGTCGCCGCCGCCATTGACGTGGCCGCCGCCGCCGCCGCAGTCGCAGTCGCAGTCCCCGGCCGCCTCGCCCCTGCCGTCCCGGGCGTTGGCGCCACCGCTGCCGCACGCGAGGCCCGGATTGCCCCAGCAGCGCACAAAGTATTGGTGCGGTACGGCTTCCGATGCCCGTACGGTTGTGTACGGCTTGCCGGCGAACTGCTGGGCGGTGGCCTTGTTGACCAGACGGAGTGTGCAGGGCACCTCGTTGTGGGGCAGGTACTGCGCGTAGCGGTACACCAGCTCCGGCAGCCACACGTCGGAGGGATCGGCCGACGACGGCACAGCCGCCGCCGCCGCGCCGTCGCCCGCGTCAGAGTTGACGGCGATGGTCGGGGCGCGGCTGCGCAGTCGGCCGGCACGGCCCGAACGTGTCGCTCCCACCGCGGCCCCACCACCAGTCGAGTGTTGGGGGGGAGAGTTTTCGGCGGCTCCGGATGGGTCGGCGGGAGAGCTGGCGGCACAACCCATGGCGGTTTGTTGTCGACCTGGACCATGGACATGAATGGATCATTCATGAAAAGTATTGTTTCATTTTTTACCATTGGAAAGGATAAATTTTAATACAGGCTGATGAATTGGACACGACCCTGCCGGATGGGAGCGGGCGACTTGCCTCGAACGCTGGCGGTAGGTAAGTCAGCGGCGCGGCTACCTGCCGGGCTCGGCGAAGACCGGCTTCCACTGCTGCCTAATAATCACAGCTGGTATTGTAAGTTGGATATTAGATATCATCAAGCTGGTCCTTGGGTCAACAAACCACGCCGCGTGCGCGAGGACATGCCGTGGTTTGCCGTCTCACACTGGTTCGCCCCGTGAGATGACCAGTATTTTCAACAGGTAACTGTTGTGAGGTTACCAAGGCAAACAGCTGCCTTTCGCATCCAAGGCTGGGTGAATTTTGGCAAAATCAAGCAATACTGTGAGACATCACGAGGTAGGTAGGAAGTTATCGGTGCAAGTATGTATTTTCAGTGAGAATTTGAAATTTGTGAAAATTGTCGATCGAAGGTTCCGCTCCCCATGTCGTTCTTCACACGTCACCATCGTAAGTTATATAGCTGCAATTATGACTCCATGGTCTTTTTATCATGTGGATAAAGTCAAGCCACTCGAACACAGCGCCGCTCAGTCATACTGCCTGCAGAGTTTTCATGTTCGGTTAGCACCGTTGCATACGGCAGCCTTCCAAAACAGAAAAACCAATGTTTTGCAGCCCGCAGTGTGATTGCACGCTTTGTTGTAAGCAACGCTTGCTTTCTCTGGAAGGTGAGCTTCCAATTGAGTTCCTCTGCGTAATTTGTGTGCAATTGTCGTCCTCGCTTACAATTTCCACAATTGAAATGGCAAATCTTGCTGCTGTGTTATCTCCCAGTCGACAGGTGGCAGCGATGGTGAATTTCGCGAGGATGCGCAGTGCCGCCCGGCGCATGTCGGGAGTGGGCGAACTTCTTCACAAGCCACTAGCACGTTTGTCGATACCAGTAATTGGATTACCAGCTGCATCGGTGAGCTTGAGGCGTTCCGACGGCCCACCCCGTCCAGATGATTGACCGCTCACGGGACCACAACCGCAGGGTGTGAGGCGCACGTTGCCTGTCTCGGCGCCCAACGTCCAAGCCACAAGTCCGCTCAGATGGAAATCCTCTTCCTCTCGGATGTGCTCAATTGCGCGATTCGCAGCGGGCGCGGGCGACGTGCTTGACGCGCCGGCTGCGGACCTGCCAATGCCGGCACTCGGCACCTCAGCGACCGGCCTGGTAAGCATCCCGCCGCCTCGTTTACATGTCGATCCTTAATCCCTCTTTCCTAATATCAACCAAGCCAGTCCTTCCTGACAAACGAATTTCATCACCGACACGGCACGTGCCTCCGGCAACAGTGCCAGGAGCTCGAAACCCAAATCCCGCTCCCAACCCACATCTGCATGCCCGGCCCGCGCGCTCCCCCCAACCTCCTCAGGGCGCCACCCGGACCTCCCCACCCATCGTCGCCGCCAACATCCTGCCCGCCGGCACCCTCCGCTGGCAGAGCACGTCCTCCACCACCACCCCCGCCTTCGTGTACCAGGAGCTGCTGGAGTGCGCCAAGGCGCAGGTGCCCTGGCGCAAGCTCACCAGCGACTACGTGGCCGTGCGGAAGGTGGAGGGCAAGGAAATCCTCGAGGTGGGGGACACACACGTGTCGGCTCATCTCCCTCGCCCGCGCCTTCCGCGCGCCCGCGCCCTCGCCGGTGTGGGGCCGGCTCTTCCTGGCCGCGCGCTCGCTCGGGGTAGGTGTCCTGCTGTGCCGCCCACCCACCCTGTGACACCCCTGTCGGGCTGCCGTGCAGGTCGCCAGCGAGGCCCTCACGCTGCTGGCCGACACCGCCATGCGCGACATCGCCCACCTGCTGCGACCCGGGCACCTGCAGCAGCTGGCCAACATCCTCAAGGACCCCGAGGTACGGCATAATCGTACACATTACGACATTCATGGATGTACATAGGGCGCCGCACATTGCAGGGCATGCGGGTTTTTGTGAAGAAGCTCTAGGGGTTGTCAAAGTTGGCGACTTTTGGACCGGAGGTTTGACCTACACCCTCATCCGGCTTGATGGTGCTCCCCCCCGACCTACCAGCGGCGTGAACAACTTGGGGATTGCAGTGCACCCGGACGGATCATCGGTGATCCCCGCTAGAGCTTTGCTGGGGTGGGGCGGGTGGACAGTGCCCGTCGTCTCAATCGTTGCAGCACTGCTGCGCTGCTCTGCAGCCGGACCTCTGCTACCCCGGACCTCTGCGGCCTTGTAGCCCCAGGGTCATTGTCCGCCCATGCGGCATCGCTTTCACGTGGCCCTTCGCGCTTATTTCCGCCATCTTACCGTATTCTCGGTACGCTGGCAGTCAGTAGAGCCTCGCATCTTGCTGTTCGCCCCTGCGCTGTACATTTACATATGCGCCGTAATTTGGCTCAAAATTTACCAGTGCCCCCAATGCCCCCCGCTCCGCTTCCGTCCGGGTCAGGCCTCCAGCAACGACCGCTTCGTGGCACTGGAGCTGCTAAAGAACGCCAACGTGGCCGCAGGCTTCGTGCTGCCGGGCTGCCAGGTACGGACGAGCACATGCGACTGCACAACTGTACGGCGTGTCCATTGCATACGGCATAACCATCGGCCGTGGGTGGTGGTGATGGGTGTCAGCACTCCCTGTCGGGGCCGATCAGAGGCACCCCCCGCTGCTACGGCGATCGTGCCCCGCGTCTCTACCACAGCCCCTCCCTGGTGCTCTCCCCCATCAACATCCAATCAATCCTACATTGTAACAGTATGCGGAAAACTGGCCGCGCCCCACTGGCCGCGCCTCACTGGCCGCGCCCCACCGTACTGCAGTGCACTTGCGTGCCTGGCCCCTGAACCCCTCTTTGCGCTGGCAATCGGCGCAGATTAAAAACCTTGATTAAACCCTAAACCCATACCTGCCGGCCCCCCTCCCGCTCCCTCCCTCCCCCGCTTGCTGCTACCAGGACACGGGCACCGCCACTGTGATTGGCAAGCGGGGGCAGTACGTGTGGACGGACGGGCGGGACGAGGAGGCCCTCAGCCGGGGGGTCTTCCGGGCGTACACGGGCTCCAACCTGCGCTACTCGCAGGTGAAGGGGGGAGGGAGGAGGCATGGAGTGAGGGTGGGAGGGAGGGAGCGGGGGGGGGCGGTCCCCACCCCTTGTGGCACCCACCCACCCACCCACCCAACACCGGAGCCTTGCTCAGGCAGTTTGCGCAGTACATCTTTTCCGTCTTTGCCGACCATCTTGCTGTTCCCCTTGCGCACCCTCCGCTGCCCCGCCGCTGCCCCTTGGCCCCTCCCCTCCCCTCATCCACCCCCACCCACCCACCCAAGGTGGCCCCCCTGGACATGTTCACGGAGAAGAACACGGGCACCAACCTGCCCGCCCAGATCGACCTGTACGCCGCACCGGGTAACACCTACGACTTCCTGTTTGTGGGTGAGATGAGCTGGGACTGGGGCTGGGGCTGGGGCTGGGGCTGGGGCTGGGGCTGGGGCTGAGATGCGAGCAGATGATTAGGGCTATGGCACCTCCGCTCTCGTTGCCTACCAACTTCCGATACCCGCCCGCCCCCGGCCCCGCCCCCTCTGCAGCCAAGGGCGGCGGCTCCGCCAACAAGACCAGCCTGTACCAGCAGACCAAGGCGGTTCTGAACGAGGCCTCCCTGCGGTCCTTCCTGCTGGACAAGATCAAGTCGCTGGGCACCGCCGCCTGCCCGCCCTACCACCTGGCCATTGTCATCGGCGGACTGTCCGCGGAGCTCAACCTCAAGGTCGTCAAGCTGGCCAGCACACGGTGGGGGCAGAGGGGGGAGAAGCTGGGGGTGGGGGGTCCGCGAGGTAGGTACAGCGGTGTGGGGTTTCGCTGTCTTGGTTGACATACGGGGGTGTAGCGGCTTGGTGGGTAGGCGGGGAGAGACGAGCTGCGCTGGTTGCACTCTGGAGCAGCGACCCGGAGGGTGGGTCGGGGGGGTCGGTCAGGTCTTTAGGGTTTTGGGGAGGCAGGCCACCCCGCCTCCATTCACCCACCCGCCGTACCCCGCCCCGCCCGACCTCTGGGTCCCGCCCCATTCCACCCGGGCACCAAACCCACCCCACCAATTTCCTGTACCCCACCCCGCAGCACCCCGCCCCTCCCCGCCCCGCCCCGCCCTGCCCGGACAGGTATCTGGACGGTCTGCCCACCAGCGGCAACTCGTACGGCAGGGCCTTCCGCGACCTGGAGTGGGAGGCCAAGGTGCTGGACATGACCCGGGAGCTGGGCATCGGGGCGCAATTCGGCGGCAAGTACTTTTGCCACGACGTGAGGGTCATCCGACTGCCCCGCCACGGGGCCTCATGCCCGGTCGGCGTCGGCGTGTCGTGCTCGGCAGGTACGTACGGCAGGGGTGTACGACGGATAGTCGTCGGGGGGCGGTCCGCGTTGATGTGTGTGTGTGCGTGGGTGTGGGGGGAAGTTGGTGCGTCGGGAAGTAGTTGGGGATAGAGAGGAGGGATGGGGTGAATGCTGCGGGGTGCGCACTCGCGCCCTCCCGCCCTCCCGTGCCACCCCTTCCGGTACCTGATTGCGCCCATCCAGCACCCTTACTCCTATCCGCTGACACCCTCCCCCTTCCCCCCTCGTCCAGACCGTCAGGCCCTGGGCAAGATCACGTCGGGCGGTGTCTTCCTAGAGCAGCTGGAGACCAACCCGGGCCAGTACCTGCCCGAGGTGGGGGCGGGGGGCGGGGGGGAGGGGGAGGGGGATAGCGACTTAGTTATGGAGGTGTTGGGAGGGGCGGAGCGGGGTTGGGGTTGAGGTTTGCCTCCGTGCTGCGAGCGCGCTGGCGGGGCGCCGGGCCGGTAGGAGCTGTGGAGTGGGTGGACCAGCCTACCCCACATCTTGGCTCGAATGTAAACCCCAGCCGGGCAGCCACCAAAGAGAGTGTGCCGCGTGCTGCTGCTGCCGCCGTGTGGTGCTGCCGCAGGTGACGGCGGACGCGCTGAGCTCCGACGTCGTTAAGGTGCGGTGGGAAGCTGATGGAAGCTGTGAGGGCGTAGTCCTTTAGGCGGACTGGGGTTCCCCACGCCCCACAGGACTCACCCCCCGGAGCTCCTTGGGCCCCCGTCCAACACCCGGGGGGTGGCGCCCACCCCACCCGCCACTGTAAAATCCCCACACCGCAGCCGCCGGCGCCCTCTCCCCGCACCCTCGCCCCCGCAACGCGCACCGCGCCTCCAGCCCCGCCCGCGCCCCCTGGCCCCTGCCACCACCACCCCACCCACCTGCCACTCCCTTCCCCCCACCCCCCCACCCCCACCCACCTGCCCCCCAGCTGGACCTGAACCGGCCCATGAAGGACATCCTGGCCCAGCTGTCCCAGTGCCCGGTGCGCACCCGCCTCAGCCTCACAGGCACCTTGGTGGTGGCCAGGGACATCGCGCACGCCAAGCTACAGGTGGGCCGGTTCCCTGGGGCGGGGGGGGGGCGCGGTTGCCTGGGGCTCAGCTTGGGGAGAGCAGTGCCCCGGGCGGGGGGATGATATGGCGGGTGCTGGTGGAGTGTGCTGGTGGATGGGGGAAAGGGGTCGCTTGTCTTGATGGGGGCAAGGGGGGAGGGGGTGCGGGAAGTCCCAGTGTGTGCGGTTGTATTTACCGTACGGGGTTGGGACCCCGGTGCAGATGCCAGTGCAGAGGCCGGGGCGGGGCGGGCGAGGTGGCGGAATCCTTTTCTGCGCCTGTACCGCATCATGATGCACCTGAACCCCTCGCACCGCACCGCACCGCACCGCACCGTACACTGACATCCTCGATTCTTTCCTCGTCCGTTCCGTCCTCCCTCACTTCTTCATCCACCTGCGCCCGCCCCCTGCCCCCTCCCAGGAGCGTCTTGCCTCCGGCCAGGGGCTGCCCTCCTACGTCAAGGACCACATCATTTACTACGCGGGGCCCGCCAAGACACCCGAGGGGTACGCCAGCGGCAGCTTTGGACCCACCACCGCCGGTGAGCGAGGGGAGGGGGGATGCTGGGCTGGAGGGGATGCAGCAAATGGTCGGGTCGGGATGGCAGGGCCCGTGCAGAAGTCTAGGCAGTTCCTCCCACCCCCCGCCGCGGACCGACCGCCCCTGCTCCCCCTCCCCCCCAGGCCGCATGGACAGCTACGTGGACGGCTTCATGGCCGCCGGCGGCTCCCTCGTCACCCTGGCCAAGGGCAACCGCAGCAAGGTCGTCACAGACGCCTGCAAGAAGCACGGGGGCTTCTACCTGGGCTCCATCGGTGAGCGCCGCGCCGCCGCCCGGCGGACCGGACTGGGGGGCGGGGGGGGGCGGGTTTGAGGGGTCTGGGTTGGGCCGGGTCTGGGGTGGAGGGATCTGCGGTGGAGGGGGTCTGCGGTGGGGCTTGTTTGGGGTGGGAGGATGCCACCCGGGCCCCGCTGATGGACAGCACCCCGTCAGCCAACCCGCTCGTGCCGCGCTGGCCCGCCACCTCCCTCCCTCCCTCCCTCCTTCCCGCATGCACGCCCCCGCACACACCCGCACACACCCGCACACACCCGCACACACCCGCACACACCCGCACACACCCGCACACACCCGCACACACCCGCACACACCCGCACACACCCGCACACACCCGCACACACCCGCACACACCCGCACACACCCGCACACACCCGCACACACCCGCACGCCCCCGCACGCCCCCGCACGCCCCCGCACGCCCCCGCACGCCCCCGCACGCCCCCGCACACACCCGCACGCCCCCGCACGCCCCCGCACGCCCCCGCACGCCCCGCACGCCCCCGCACGCCCCCGCACGCCCCCGCACGCCCCCGCACGCCCCCGCCACCTGCCCCTCGGGGTGCCCCGCGAGGAACCCAAACCGCCGTCAGCCCGTCGGGGCATGTGTCCACCCAACCACCCAACCACCCGGGAGGGACCCCCGCTCGCCCACCGCCCGCCCGCCGGCCGCTTCCTTGAACCCGGACACCGGGCCCTCCCCGCCCCCGTCCCCGCCGCCGTGCCGCGTCGCTCGCCCCAACCCCGCACCCGCACCAGGCGGCCCGGCCGCCATCCTGGCTCAGAACTGCATCAAGAAGGTGGAGGTGCTCGAGTACCCCGAGCTGGGCATGGAGGCCATCTGGAAGATCGACGTGGTGGACTTCCCCGCCTTCGTGGTGGTGGACGACAAGGGCAACGACTTCTTCAAGAAGTGGCAGGTCTGAGAGGCCTACCTAAGGCAGCCGCAATCGCTCAGGCAGCCGGCCTGGGCAGCGGAGGCCGAGGCCTGGGCGGCAGCCCTCCAAACGCAGTTCGGTGTCGTGACCTCGGTGGCGGTGAGGAGGAAGAGCGGCTTGAAGCGATCAGGGGTGCGGCTGCTGCAACCCGTCCACGGTGCCTCGATTCATGGACAGACATGACCGCGGCCTGGGCGGCCTGGCGCACTGTGAAAAGCTTGCTTGTGGTCGACGCAGGAGGGCGCCGGGAGGGAGCATTCGTGCTGTCATGTAGCGTAGGAGGCTCCTGTGCAGGAACTGTTGTTTGGAGCCCTTCCCCCCTTTCCTTTGGTTGCGGGGGGCCGGTGACCTGGGCGTAGTTAGCTAGCAGCCTAGCACCGAGTGTATGCAGCTGGTAATGCTGGTGACCTATGTGTGTGTGGGGCTTGTTTGTGATGTATCTGAGTGGTGCTTTGGTGTGTGACGACGTGTTAAGGGGAGGTATCCGGTGGTGGTTACCGTATGGTGGCGGTGGTGGTGTGTGGCGATGCAAGTGTGGCGGTCAGGTAGTTCGACTGCAGTGCTCCAGAGGTGCCGGTCAGCAGTGCCGGTGCAGCAGTTCTGGTTGTATGAAACCTTGTGGCGGTGGTGGTTTGGTGGTGGTGGTGGTGATGATGGTGGTGGTGGTGGTAGGATAGAAATCACGCTGGTGGTGAGCGCTGGTGGCGTGCGACTCCCACGGCAGGGCGGGGCCGGAGGCGGTTGGTGCGCGGCTGGTGCCGCTTCTGTTGCTGCTGCTCTCCCGCTCTCCTCCCCTCTTACCGGCACAGCCCGCTGACCTTCCCTCACTGCCATCTGATATCCTGATTGGAGCAGCGCCGCGCCGCGCGGGGGCCTGGGACGGCGCGCAATCTTCCCTCTCGAGTGCTGCCTCCCCCGCTCCGTCCTCTCCGTGCGTCCTTGTGAGCCAGTACGGTAACCCTCCCCGCCAACGGCGGCACCCCTCCCCGAGAGGCGAGGCCAAGGCACGGGACGGGCAGGGACTCGATGGCACCCACCTCCAAGGGGAGGAGGGAGGGGAGATCGCTTTCCCTGTAGCACGCGAGCCGGCACGGCGAGGGACTCAGCCGAGCTACGGCAAATGGAGCTGAGGTCCCGACGCGGGCCGGCACCGAGCGTCTGCATGCAAGGGACCCCGCCCGGAGACCTGCCCACCAGTGAGGGGGGATGAAGCCGGCGGGCCGGGGCGGGTCGGCAGCCGTCCGGGCTCCGGGGCCGTCATGGACGCGGCGGATGTAATCTGGACGAGGGGGACCGAGCGGGGTCGCGAGGAGGGGCCCCTGCCCGGGGGGTGGGGGTCGGTAGGTCTGTTCGCAGCCCAGGCAGGGGTGGTCAGGTACGCGGGTGGGGGACGGCGGCGAGCTCGCCGCCGCCCACGGCGCCCGCTGCGTGCGGTGTCCGCATTCGTTTGCCGACGACGTCCTCCGTGCCGCGGCGGTGGGTGGCAGTGCGGGCCTCGGGCGGCCGCGGGTGTGGCGTCCTGCTGCAGCTGGCGCGGCCGCGGGTGTGACCCCACTACGCCCCCCCACCCTCCCCCGGGGGCGAGGGGCCCCAGGTAGGCCGCGATGCTGCTGTGGAGGCCGCTTCGGAGCTGAGGCGTGGGGGCGGCGGCGGCTGTGCGGCGGTTGCGCTCACGCGGCGAGCCGCGTGTGGACCTCCGGAGGCGGTGGGCTCCGTCGCCCCTTGATACGACCCGGTTGCCGGTTGCCGCGCCCGGGGGTGGCAACGCCACCCACTGCCCCCCAGCTACCGGCGCTCGGGACCCAGGTCCCTGTTGGGTTGGGAGCCTTTGCAGCCACACCCTCCACCCGAACTCCTCAAACTTATCGCGCATGCGACTTGAGCCCTTGGGACCCCATCACCTGATGAAGCAATATGGTACTGGCGGGCTGCGGCCGAGGCGTCGCCCGCGGACTTGGGCCGCCCGCAGAACGTTGGTGAGGTTTCAGCTTCACTCGGAAAGCGCCGCGCCAGCGGGTCCTTGTCAGCATACGGTACCTCTCGCTGTGCGGTGATCACGGCCGCAGGCGCGTGCACTCAGGAACACCCATGTACCACCTACTCATCACCAGTAGTGACCTGATCACCTTGTGCAAAACAAATAAGTAGGCCGGTCATCCCATGTAAACCCGTCGGCTCGCCTTCTGCTCACCAAACAGCGGTGCAGTACGGTAACAGGACCCGCTCACACGCAGCTTGTGGCGGCTCCATTATCTTTTACACAGCTAGCTGCCTGGCCCCACTCTCGCACGGAGCTTCGGAGTCCATTCCCTGTCCTTTCACCGCCCCGAAGCGTCGCAGCCCTGCGTCGGGCTGGGGGGCAGCAGCCCAGCGCCAGCTCCAGGTCCCGGTCAGATGTGACCTCGAATACACACTCACACTCACACCCCCTGACCTGGGCTGTTATGGGTGGGCTTCTTTGTTAAACACACCCACCCTGGGTTGGGTCGCTAGGGTGCCTTTGCTTAACACGAGCTCTCACACACTGGCGCGCGCGGGTCATTGGTCATTGGTCATTGGTCAAGGGTGAGCGGCGGGCGCATCCTGTTGTGCTCCCCCCAACCCCTTGTCTGTCAATAAAGACAGCGAAATCGCGACCCCCCACCCCCCACCCTACTGCGGCTTCTGCGGCCCAAACCACTGGCAACATCGACCCCGACCCCCTGGCGAACCCTGCGAGGAAGGGGCTGCGGACTCGGAGCCCCAGGGGGCCCCCTGTGGGGTCTGTCGCCGGTTCCAGGCCCAGCCTGTGGGATCCCTTGCCGCAGGAAATCAATAGTGCGCACAACATAGTTCCCCCCGGGCGCGCGCGCTTGCGCCTCCCTCCTGCTGCTGCTGCGACTGTTACCGCTGCTCCTCCCGCTGCTACAACCTGCAAACGAGCCCAGCTTGCCACGACTGAAATCAATGAGCACATCCCTGCCCGGCCCGCTCCGTAACTTTCGCCGGCGCGGCGCCGTCCCACGCCGCCTTGGTCCGATCATCCGTACCAATAGAAAGAGTAACCAGATGCCCCCGAGCTGGGCGATGTCGTACCTCCCACCCTGATCAAGCGCATGCCAGCAACAAGGGCGCGGCCGGGACTCACGGCCCTACCCCGGTGGGGCTGTTCGGCCTCCCAGTCCCCCCGGCTGCCACGGCCGTGCTGGCCCATGAGATGCATGCTGCGCAGCGCCGGACGGTACGGACCGTACAGGTCGTACAGGTCGCCCTAGGAGGTCTTTCACGGGAGCTGCCGCCCTCCCAGTCGCCATCAGCATACACGACCTAAGTTTTTTATCCATCCGTCCATCCATCCATCCATCCATCCATCCATCCATCCATCCATCCATCCATCCATCCATCCATCCATCCATCCATCCATCCATCCATCCATCCATCCATCCATCCATCCATCCATGTGCGGCACCGGCGGGGCCGCACACCGGCGACCCTGACGCGCCCTCCACCCGCCACTCGCCATGCATGACGGGCTGGTTCACGTGCTCACGGCACCTCCCTACGCACCGTCGCGCTGTGGCTGCCAGCGGCAACCGCCGGCCGGCATCCGCTGCCCTGCAACGCACGGTTCCTCTATCGCCACGAACAAGCACAAGCACACGGCCCGCCCCACCATCGCCTCCTCACCCACTCCCAGCTCTATCATCCCCCCAACCCACCCACCCAGCCCGCAGCGGCGCGATGTTGTGCACTCCTCAGCGAGGAGCCCCCGCCCTGGGACCCCTCCCAAGTCCCCACATCTCAGCCCTCAGTCCTCCTCCTCCTCCTCCGCCCCGGACAGGTCGTGCTGCGGCCCCAGCCGCTCCCCCGCCACCAGCTCCCGGTGGAACCTCAGCGCCGCCCGGTCCGCCCGGCGGAGGGAGGGCAGCACCAGCAGCCGCTGAACCAGACCGGGGAAGCCCAGGCGGGCCAGCGCCTCCCTCTTCTCAGCCATCGCCTGGAGCGCGATGAGGGGTTGGTTGGGGTTGGTTGGGTTGGTTAGGTTCGTTGGGTTGGCTTGCAGCCGCATTTAGGTGGGGGTGGGGACGGGAGTTATAATCGGGGCAAGCCCCGAAGGGTTTGGAACAACTCGGGGGGCGAACGGTGGCAGGGAGAGGCCTAGGTGTGTCAGGCAGCCCCCCCTAGACCCACCAGCGGTCTCAGAAGCCAGGCCAGGTCCGCCGCCTTCATGTTGCAGACCATCTTCTTCTCCACCGCCGCAGCCTCCCGCGCCGTGAAGTGTTTCCGCAGCAGCGGCAATCCCAGCAGCTCCTCCCGTTCCATCTGCTGTCGCATCAGCGTCCGTAGGACGACGAACGCCGAGTGCAGATCCCGTACGGCGATCTGGCACGAGAGTTGGCAGTTGGGGTCGGTAGGGTCTGAGATCACGGAGGAGGCGGAGGACGCGGAACTGCTGCAGGGGCGTCTGTGGCGGCCTCACATGCAGCCGCCCCTACGGCTGGAAGCCAGAAGCAGCCAGAAGCAGCCAGCATTGTCGCGAATGCAGGCGTGGACCGCCTCTCCCCGTGCCACCCCCATAGAGGGGATTTTCCTCTCTTCTCGAACCCTGAAGACGTAGCTTTCGTGCTCCCGAGCCTTGATGCCGCCCGCAGCTGTGCCTGCGCTGCCCCGGCTGTCGTCTGCCGCCTCGCAGCGGCCCCCTCTCCTCTCCTTATGCCAAGTACGACAGCGAAACCGCAAAATCCCCGCCCCGCCCCTCCCCTCCTCCCCTCGCCGCCCACCTTGGCCGCCGCCGTGGCCGCCACCGGTGGGCTGATCCCCTCACACAACGCCCTCACTCGGTCCAGCAGCTCCACCATCATCGCCTCGTCGTAGTCCATCATCAGGGGTGGCACCCCCACCCGGGTGCCCAGCCAGGGGAGCAGCGTGCCTGACAGGGAGGACAGGGAGGACGAAGCGGGATAAAGTGATCACAGCCAAGAGTGATAACAGCCAAGACGGGGGGAAGGAGGCGACGAGGGGACGGGGAAAGAATCCGCCGGTTTCTGGGTCTGGCCTTTCCTTTTCATCCCCCGGGTGCGCCACTGGCGGTCCCACACGCATTGCGCCAAGGGGGACCCATGGGTCATCCGCGTTGGTGGGCCGGAGGGCCCCATCCAGGGGCACACCTTAGGTGCGGAATAATGCCGACAGCCGTACAGCAGTCGGACTGTCGTCCGCATCATGTGACAGCCCAGTGTGGGTCCCCCCATCATGACGCATCGTGACTCATCATGACTGACTCACGGCGCTTGTGGCTCAGCTGCTGGTGCACCCGGCTGTAGAAGGTGCGGACCACCGAGTGCAGCGCCTCCACCTGCCAGTCAGCCAATGCCTCGCCTCTCACCAGCTGGTGCGGATTTGCGGGTCAGCACGGCGGAGGTGCAGCACCGCGCAACCAAGGTCAGGGGCGGGGGTGGGGCCGAGGGGCGGGGCGGCGGGTGGGGGGGTGGGTGGGGCCGGTCGGGATGTGTCAGGTCAGCGAATTCGAAACGTCGCTCCTGCCAAGGGTTTCCCGCTCTGGCCCAGAATGCGTTAGCGGGCAGCGGCAGTACCACATTCCCCCCTACCACCACCACCACCACCACCACCACCACCCGTCCGAGACCCCAGCGGCGCAAGTGGCGGCAAGTGGCATCCTGGCTCTCGTAGTCATGGTCAAGCAGCTCAGCGGGAGCCCGGGACCCTGGACTCCCGGCCGCAAAGGGTGCCGTACAACCCGGGAGTGCGCTGCTGGTCAAGGCATATGTGATTCCTCGATACCAAGATCGCTTTCCTCTGACCGCCTGCCGCATAATTGCGGCGCACGCCGGTGGCCGCTTGGTGGGGGATCGGGGGCGCCATGCGCCCGGATGGCGGCAGCAGGTCCCCCTCAGCGGCCACCACCTGGGTCGCCTCAGTCTGACGCACCAGCAGCGTTTTGGCGGTCTCAAGCGCCAAGAGGATCACGTCCATGTCGTACCGGATGGCGTCATGGCTGAGCTTCCAGCCTGTTAAGGAGGGAAGAGTGAGGGGGGTCCAAGGCCGGGACGGGCAACTTGCGGGCTCAGTCCGGATACAGCAGTTGCGGGCCCGTTGCGGCGTTCTGGGCACCGACGAGACGGGGCAAGGCCTGTAACCAGGTGCTGGCGCCTATTCCATTAACAATAACATATAGGGGATGGTATTTGATTATTACATGTGGATGTGACTGGAGGTGAACATATGGCGCGAGAATAATGGGGCTTTTTGATACCATTGAGTGTCGCAGGAAAGGGCCAGTCCGGCGAAGCAGCCATTATTCGTAATAAATCAACGTGGCTCATACGCAATATTTTCAAGGCTTGTTCCAGTGGCATGAACTCCAGCGCTATGCCGGGGACTACCGCCGGCTTTAGTTTTGTCGAAGCAGCTGTCATGTTGCAAGCTGAGTATCTAAGCACACGAGACATTCAAGAGTGGACCTCATACAAGTAATTGTGCCTGGATGTCACTTCGGTTGAACCCAAACCCCAATCTGTCAATAGAATGTGACTCTGCCGTACCACCTATGATGTTTCATCTCAGGTGTCCAGTCGTTGACATTTAACACAGAAAATAAAGATGGTAATAAAATATAACTGATTGGGTTAATTGTGTCCACCCGCGTGGGGTATCGGAGGAGCTTCGCAGGGACTTCGCAAGCGAGATGTAGTCGCAAAGTTTTGCGCCGTTTCATTCCCAAAGTAACGTAGGTTGTTTTTAGTCGAAATATATGGGTTACGATTTGGGCTGTCGCCGTTCATTGCCAGGTGTCCTTCCTCAGCTTTAACACGCGCGTCGTCGCCGTCCCACAGATGTCCCAAACCATACACCTCTTACTTTCAACCTTTGGTTTTAACTGTAAGACTCTTCATGGGCACAGGATGCTGATTTTTGAAGCTTTGTTGTCGCATTCCGGACAGATACGAACTGTTCCGGTCACACCCCCGAGAACGAAATGGCCAAACATAATTTTAAGGAATATGATATGATTGTGATATTCTAATTCAGCTCAAAGGAATACTTACATCATTACGTGGGAGTTCCGCATCTTCCCTGCGCGAAGTCTTGAACAGAGGTTGGTAGTACACGGCCGTGCGTATCGGCGGTGGTCAGCAGTTGCCCCAGGAAAGAGCTAGAAAGTTATTGCCCTTGCGCCGTGGGTGGTATCTAATGCCGTTTAGTGTTCCCTACAAGCGCATCGCTTTTCCCGTGGCAATTCACGTACCACTGTCTGTACCCTATCCCGCCAATTGTCAAGCATAACGAAGATCACATGCCTTAGTAATCCTAATTTGAAAGCGGTTTCAGTTGATACCCTGCCGGCATTTACCCCGATCTGTGGCACGCGAAACAGGCAGACAGGGCCGAGCCTTGCCGAGGAGCGCGAGGAGGGCCGAGGGGAATGGCACACATGAAACAAGCCTCAGCCATCCTTTGCAAGCGAGGACAGAAGTGCCAATGGCGTGTCC
Organism: Eudorina sp. 2006-703-Eu-15; assembly: GCA_003117195.1. Classification (NCBI taxonomy): domain Eukaryota; kingdom Viridiplantae; phylum Chlorophyta; class Chlorophyceae; order Chlamydomonadales; family Volvocaceae; genus Eudorina; species Eudorina sp. 2006-703-Eu-15. Next base: position 1,044,592 of record BDSI01000033.1, read on the forward strand.
CTGTGTCCCACTTCTGTCGGCAACATGATTGGTTTATTGCATCTGCATTAACATGCCAGCGGGTCGCCTCTAAGACCACCCAGCAAGGTTCATCATCCAACTTTTGAAGCTATCCAAGCTCTGAATGATAAGATGGCTGAGATCCATGCCTACATGGCCTTTACTAATCATAAGGTGCATGGTCCCCGCTTTATCGATGATCCAAGAGGCGAACTTGAACTGATAATATGATGATTAAATAACAAATATATCTGAATGGGTTTCAAAAACGTTGATATCGGCAGAGACCACAACGGCCAACCGAACATGCCGAAACCTTCAACCACAAGACTTTCTTACTCCACAATGTATGTTATTTTTGCAGAGGCTTATGATGAACAGCTCTTATTATGATTCGTTCAGGTTGACCAATGGCATGCTGTAATGTTTGGCAATGCCTTGCATTCAGCTTACTTTGGAGTAACATGGTAAACTGGATGTAACATGCGTGCATCAAAAACAAAATGAGTCGCACGTACGGGCCAACAATAGTAACGGCGGTCCAGCACAGCCACACTCTTGTTTGCCAAGCGAAAACTAGACGACGATTCTGGAGCGTGGTATCTCTGGCTTCATATATCGTCTTCATAGGTGGGCACGCCTCCCGCCCTAGTGTTGGGAGTACGACAAAAGGTCACGCAAATTCTCGCTTGCGGATGTCCTTCTCCTGCAGCGTTGCCTGTGTGGTACAACGCCGTCCGCGTCCCCCGTGTACCGCTCCCCTATGCCGAGATCGACAGCCTCGCGATTGCCGTGGCGCAGCCCATATCTGCGGCCCTGCCCGCCACCATCACCGCATATGTCGTGTGCCCAGGTGCGCCCCGCCCTCCACTCTGGTATTACAGCTCGCATACGGCCACCGTACCTGGCGTAGTGACACGTGCCTTTTGCCCGCGACCTCAGCCCGCTTTCCCCCTCGGTTCGAGTCCTTCCGTGCTCTCCCTGTTGCCGCTTCAGATGCAGCGAACCGCCGGGCGGTCCCCCTGCAGGAAGCCCTTCCCATGCTACCCTTGCTGCGACTGCTGGCATGTACAGCAGCGCGAAATCGCAACAGGTCATCGAACCGGCGACACCCCCTTCCCCAGTCCCCGATCGTCTGCCGGGCCGGATGCTGTTCTCCGGCTGCTCCTTGACCGCCTCCCCCCGGCCCCGAACCTCCCCTCGGGCGATGCTCCACTCAGGCGGCCGCGGCTACACCTGCCTCGAGTACCGGCAGCTGTCCGAGTACGGCAGGCAGTTGGGCCTCGCAGTGCTGGCGGAGACGGGGTTGAGCCCCGAGCAGGTGGGTGGGTGGGTGGGGTTCCCGGAACCGAATGTATTACGAGTCAGGAGCTCAGGACCTGACCCGCGGGTCATGCGACACCGCGCCACGCCACACGTGGGAAGGAGAAGGGGCTATCACGCCCGGACGCCCGAGGAGGCTGAAGCAATGCTCTGCCCCGCATCCTCTCCCCCCTCCCGCCCCGCCCGTCTCCCGCCCCGTGGCCGCCCCGTGGCCGCTCCCCCCAAATCCTCTCCCCCCCGGCCCCGCCCGCCCGCCCGCGCCCACAGGCGCCTCTGGTGGTGCGCGTGATCAACGACGCGGCGGGCAGCTGCAGCGCCTCCTCCTGGGTATCCCCGGGGCAGGCCGCCCGCCGCGCGTCGCAGCCGACGGCATCCGGCGGCGGCGGCGGCGGCGGCGGCCTGGACGGCGGCAGCGGCTGCTTGGACCTGGTCTCCGCGCCCGAGCTGCACCGAACCGTGATGGCGGGGCAGGACAGGGAGTTCGACGACTGGGCGGCGGAACAGCTGTCGGGCCAGGACAGGTACGGAAAGTCGTACGGTACGGAGGTACGCGTCGCAGGACAGGACGTCAGGACATGCCGGCGTGACCACACCGGCCTGCCTCGTGCTGATGCAGCGTGACCCGCTCGCAATACTGCGTATTACGCAACTGTTCCAGCGACCATACATATTTACTAGTTTTATACTGGGTACGCATCTGGCAGCCGGAGTGGGGTGCGGCCCAGTCCCCACATCTGGCAGCCGGCTGTCGACTCCGCGTGTGTGTGTGTTAAAATAAACCGAGAGACACGACTTGCGAGGACCCTAATTGCGCACGCGGACGAGTGAGGCCGTTGGCTGCGCATTGCCGTGTGTTTGTGTATGTGTTTAGATAAGAGTATGTGTGTATGTGTGTGACGTGGCGGCCCCCCCTCTCCCGAACCCACCGGACAGGCCCGGCAACTACCACGTGTTCGTGGTTCCTGACCCCTGGCTGGCGGCTTCGGAGCTGCCGTACGGCTCCGTGGGGCGGCGCCGCACGGCGCTGGTACGGTATCCCTCTGCGCGGCTGGGCCCCGCCGACGAGTCGGTGGTACGGCTTGTGGCGCTGCTGACCGGCCCCGCCTTCGCGTCGCAGCTGGGCGGTGCGCGTGAGGCCGGGGAGGGGGAAGGAGGAGGGGGAGGGGGAGGAGGGTCGTAAGGGTGGGGGTGGGTGGGTGGGGGCGGATTGCTTGAAGAGAAGAACCGTGCCTAGAGGCGCAGGCGGGGGTTCATTGCACAGGGGGTGCACGTGGACCGTGATGGCGGGGGTGGTGTGTCCGTGTGTCCGTCAAACCCCGGGCGGCACGAAACGGCCCCGGCTGTTCCCCGCAACACCACCGGGTGTCCTCGAGCCGGATTCATATATCCTCTCCCCCCGCCCCCCACACACATATTCTTCAAGACCTCCGGGGACTGGACCGGGCTGGGTTGAGCTGGGCCGCGTGCAGCAAGGACACGTCAGCCATTCAACGTGTTTCCACTCGGTCACACCCGCCCTGATCCGTCTCTGTGCCCCCTTTGGCTGGCTGATGGTCCCTTCACGGTCCCCCCAGGGCCAGTCCGCACTTCTCCCCGAGGGGCCAGTGCGCCCTGCGGTGGCAGCGGGCCCTGCCCCGATCCCCCTCGGGAGGACCATGCGGATGAGGGGGAAGTGGAGGGGGAGGTGGAGGGGGAGGGGGAGGGGGAGGAGCAGCTGCCGCTGCCGCTCAGTGCCGCCGCGCAGCTGCACCTGTCCTTCAGCCTCTGCAACGCACACCCCTCGCCAAACGGCGGCGGCGGCGGCAGCAGCAGCACGGGCCCGGCAGCGTCGGCCGCATCGTCGTCGTCGTCCGCTGCTGCCGCCTTCACTTGGGACTTCCCCCGGTTTGAGGCGCAGTTCGTGTCGCCGCTGAAGCAGGTGCTCTCCCCGGCGGCTCGATTGACGGTTTCCAGCCAGGTGGGGTGGACGGCGCCTAGTACGGCAGGGTTGTACGGCACCTGGAGCCGATAAAGAGGTCGGCATTCACGGACCGGTGGGGGGGGAGCGGATGGCGGCGGACTTTCCCCTGGGTGCAGCGTATGTGCTTCAGAGACCGTACCGCAGCAGTCATCACGATCAAACCCTGCCGGAGGCCCCCCCGCCGCCCCAGGTCCTCTACTTCACACCCGCCCGCGTCAACGGCACCTGGGATGCCCGGCACGCCGCGTTCGTACTGCCGTACAAACAACTGCCATTTTTCGTGGACAACTCCTGGCCGCTGGACCCCGGCCGCACCGGCCTGCCCGCCTCCGCCGCCGGCGGCGGCGAGGTACCATACGACGTCGCCGTCGTCCCCGCCGACGGCGCTCGGCGCGTCGCCGTGGGCGAAGCGCTGGCGGCGGCGCCGCTGCTGCAGGCGGGCCGGGCGGGGGGCGAGGCGTCGGCGCTGCCGCACCTGCTGCCGCCGGCCGCTGCCGCGGCGCTGCCCCCTGCGGTGCTGCACTTTGTGTTGTACGCTCCGCCGCCGCGGCAGCGCCCGCTGGTGCTCCTGGACGCCGACGGTTCGCCTGCCCCCGCCAACTCCTTCTGGGTGCCTGGCTGGGGTATGCTGCAGGTGAGGCCGCGCGGGCGAGTCTCCAGATCTCTGCCCGCCTACGAACACACACTAGCACGTGGTATCCCTCGACCCGTGTCGTGGCCCGGGCCCAAGCCCTGGGGATTCCGGATGGACACCCCCTGCTCCGAAACCTTTCCGACCCTTCGGTCGCACCCTCCAGTCCTCTCAGCAGTCAACACTCTGCCCCGCTGCCTCCATCGACCCGACCCGCATGTTCTGAGACCCCGTCCGCCACGACAGCATCCTGACCGGCTCGATGCCCTGTCTCCCCCTTTCTGCCCGCGGCCTTGCTCGGCACCAGGTTCTGAATCAGGTTCCGGAGCCGGGCCTCATAACGGCGCCTGTAGGGCAGGACGCGATGGAGGTGCGGTGCGGTGCGGGCTGTCGGGCTGTCGGGTGTTACGATCAAGCTGGGAAGGCAGCTCATTGATCCCTCCCGGGCGGCTGTGAGGGGAGGCGGTGCCGGCAGAGAATTGCCTCGCCCCCCGGGGCACAACCCCACCACCTCGATCGCAGCCCTGAGCGCCCCATCCCACGAAAAATGCACCCTACTAACCCGTACCGTCGTGCTACCACCCTGACGTACTGCCGCACTGTCATACTCGACCTGTCGCAGGCGTTTGCGGTGGAGCTGGTGTCGCAGCTGCGGGCGCTGCTGGGGCTGGGGCCGGCGCGGCGCCGGCTGCTGCGCCTCGTGCAGTCAACCGCCGGCACCCCCTCCTCCTCCCCCTCCTCCTCCTCCTCCTCCTCCTCCTCCTCCTCCTCCTCCTCCTCCTCCTCCTCCTCGACTTCCGCCACCTCCTCCGCCCCTGCCTCCCCCACGACCGCCGGCGCCGCCGCGGCACCTGGCCCTGGCGCCTCGGCACCCGCGGCCGGCAGCGTGACGCTGCTGTCGGCGCTCCGCACGGGGCTCGCCCCCTGGGAGGTGGACGCGCTGGTCCGCCGCCGCGTGGGGGAGGACGCCGCCGGCGCCGCCGCCACACTGACGGCGCTGTCGAGGCTGCTGCGGCAGGTGCCCACACTGACGGTGCCGTCGCACGTGGGCGCGCGGGTGCGCGACGCGGTGGCGGCGCTACGCCGTACGATGCAGTACGCGGCGCAGGGGCGGTACGAGGAGGCGTCCAGGTGAGTGCGGGAGGAGGTGGTCGACTGCCTCCCTGGCCCTGCCCCTGCCCCTGCCCCTCCTCTACGGTTCCTGGACTGGACCCGTATGACTGCATCGGGGTGGGTGGGTAGGGGGGCTGATATTGCCTGGTCAATGGCCTTCCCCAGGGTGCCGCTACTCCCCGGTGCCCTCCCGCAGGTTCGCCCAGGAGGCTCGCAGCTGGGCGGAGGCCGCCTTCGCCGACCCCGCGCTGTCCTCCCGCCTCAACGTGCCCGACACCCACATGGTGGGGGTCTACCTGCCCTTCTGCCTGCCCGCCGCAGTGCCGCTGCTGCAGGTGCGCGCGCGCGTGTGTGTGGTACATTGTGTGTAGGAGAGTGTGTGTGTGCATGTATTCGATGGAAGGCCATTGTGCGGCGTGTCTTCGGATGTGTTCACTGAGAATGGGTGTGTGAGTGTGTGGGTGAGAGGCATGGTCCGCAGAGACTCTGGCGGCACCCACGCTGGTAGTCCGGATGTCTGGTTTGGGAAGGCGCTGCTGCTTGCTCGGAGCGCCGCCCCGGGGGGTAGCAATCAGCACGTCCCCCGCACTGACCGCTACGGGGTATCACCCCACCCTGGGGTGGACCCAAGCCACCCGCAAAGGCTGCGCCTCAAAGCCTGTCCATGTCGACAACCCAAGCTGCCCAACCTACCCCCGCTTCCGCAGGCTCTGCTCCAAGAGGTTCAACGCAGGCGGCGGCGGCGGCGGCGGCGGCAACCCCCCAGTGGAGGTGCTTCTGGGACGCAGGACGGTGCTGGGGGGGAGCGGGTGGCTGAGGCGGGGTTGGGGTGCGGGTCAGGCTCGGAGGTGAAGCCGGAGTCGGAGGTGGAGCGTACGGGCGGAGCGGCGGCGACAAAGGGTGACAGCGGGGTAGGAAGCGGGGAGGGGCAGCAGCAGCAGGAGAAGGGGGATGGAGGAACGGAGGCGGGGTGAACATGTGCCTGGAGGGGTTGCCTGGATGGACAGCGGGGTGAGGGGACGGTGGAGGCGGAGCCGGGGGGGCGCGTCGGACCGCGGGGCGATTGTGCCTCTAGGTAGATGGTGCGGCCAGCCTCGCGCCTGCGAGGAAAGCAGCTCTGAAGGCGGGTGAGGGATGGCGAAGAACACAAGGCTGGGGTGAGTCGCTTTGTGACCTGTGGTGGCAATTAGCCATGCTGCTGTGACGCTTGGCGAAGCGGTCTGCGGGGTTTGTTGGTCCGGCGTGACGTAGTCAGGTCGGGTAGACTCGGTTGCAGACGGTTGCAGCTTCGGACATGGAGGTGCGGGCGAGTGCGGTGGGCGTGCTTGCGGATGGCGGGGATGTTCATTTCTGGTTGCCCTGGCGAGAGATGGGTCAGAAACTATGGACGTACAGTGATCTCGTTGCTCGTGATTCCGATTTGTTCCTGTCCATTCCTGTTTTGTTGGCGAAGGATGTACTACGTGGCCCGGTGAGCTTGCCATACGTAGCTTGCTCCTGCATGCTTTGCCCATGACCCACGGACCCGGAACACGGCGATGCGGGATGACGATTGTATCCCTCGTCATAAGGTATTCACAGGTTTGGACGCGGTGTTTGCAATTTTCCGCCTCGGCGATTTCGGATCTTTGCAACCCTGCATGTATATTAGGATTGCAAAAACTTAATCAATCAAACTGTTGGTTGGCTGGTTTTACCTTGCGCTTTATAAATACGTAAAGTGATCGGCCTGAGTCAGAAAGGTCCCCGGGCGATCTCCCTTTCAGTTGTCCTGCCGTGACCGGTTTCCGATACCCAAAATCTTTTGGCCCTATCGCAATTATAATAGATATAACTTGTGTAGCTCTTATCTTAAGTGCTGGTAAACCACCCGCATCATTCTTTCCCCTGAAAATGTCTGCCACGATGCTGCACCAAGGCCGTGTGCTCCAGCCGCGCAGAGCAACGGCCGGTTGCAACTGGCGGGCTGTCATAATGAGGTGCTCGTTGTCCTCTTGCAAAAGCAGCTTTGCGCGCGTCGGCCGGGTTGCAGCCCGCCCGGCGCTTGGCAACCTCAAGCCTGCGCGGAGTGCTGTTCGAGCGATGGCCTACGCCACCGATGTATCAGATGATGCTTATATTTGCTTGGTAAGTGCCGCCTATACAGGGATCTGCCATGGATCTGCAAGGGTGCATGCCCGAATTGCAGCTCCGAAAGAGGTTGCACCAACATGGAGATTTCAATTTTTCCCTGTCAAACAGGGTCTGGCACAATGCTTTAGAAAGGCTGGTGGTGGACTGGAGCCAATCCTCGTAATCGAACCGCTGTCCGCGTCGTCCCTGGAATGCCTCGCAAACGGTCAGTGTGCGCTTTGCGCGGTCGTCGTCTTCGTCAACGATTATGAAGGCAGGCCTTTCATTGCTGACTTGTCCATGCAACTATCGCGCAGGAGCACGCACCTCGTACAAAGTTGTGACGGGGGTGAGCTTCGGTGACGCTCTGCACCGGAACAGAGACACGCTGCCCGAAGCATTCAGGCAAGCCTCGTCGTAGTTTCCACGCGATGGTGTCAAGTCACGGTCAACACCGCTAACGTTTACTCGCCCGTGCGTGACCAGGACCGCGCCGTTCTGCGAGAATTTTGAGTTCCGCTGTGAGGCGGCCGCTCGGACCTGGCAGCGCCCCCACGCTCAAGACAACCTCATGTGGGTTACCAGCTGGGGATTCGAACTCGCTGGGATTCTGGTATTTACCTAGGATATAGCATCTCCTGGCACGGTTGGACTGCCAAATTGCACACGTCGCTGCGACTGGCCCTATCTGCACCTGTCATTGCACAAGCAAGCAACTCGACCCACATCGCACGTTGTGTGTGTCCCACGCGATCTGGAGCGCAGGGACATCGTTCCATTGGGCAAGATCCGCAGCAACTTCAACTTCAGCCTTGAGGACAAGCGCATTCTGGTGAGTGCCTGAATCGATTGGCTTGGAGTAGGGTAGGCTGCTTAACTACGGGTCGCGGGTAGGCGGGGGTTGCGCGTGCCGTACTTGTTGCTTGCCTTCTGCCCAACGGTGATGTCGGAAGGGGACGTCGGAGTGTATTGATACGACGGTTCAAAAGTCAATAGCACGGAGCCCATGTGGCCATACCCTGGTGCCTATATGCTAGGGCGACGGCGTTGGTCATCCCTTTGATCGCGTTGAAGTTCATCGCACATGGGTTGCAGCCCGACATGCAGCACATGTCCACGAGTCGCTAATTGCACCCCTCTGGAAAAAACACACAGAACCTGGAGAACGTCGTCAACGACGCGGACAACATCAAGCAAGACATGTCCATAGACGTGTATGGCCGCAAGAAGGCCGAGGACCTGAAGGTCAAGCAGGTGTGGATTTGTTTTTGCGTGCGGAGGACGCATGTTTCTGTGTCGGTGGGTGTGCGGATAGTGGGCGATCACATGCTAGAATACTGTGGCAAAGCCGTTGCTGCCTGCTGCGGGTTCGAAGGGTTGCGGTTTGGGGGTTTGGGTCGCACTCCGACACATGCTTGGACGTTGGACGTTGATAGCCAGGCCTGCGACCCAAAGTAGCTGTAATGGCTTTTAAGGTGAATGGTTCTTGCTGCGCAATCGTTGAAGGTCTGATTGTTTTGATTAATGATGTCACAATGGACCCGTGTTTGTTGTCTGCTGGCGTCTCTATGCGGATCGCCTGACACGCTCCGTTCTCGACCCAACTGCGCAGGCAACGGAAGCCGCTGCCGCCAAGGCCGCGGCGGAGGCGATCACTGCCAAGAAGCAAAAGGAGGAGGACGACTTGGACGCGCTGCTGCTCGCATAAGGGTGCCGTCGCTGCTGGAGACGGGCGAGTCGAGGCCGCGGTCACGTTTAGGTTAAATCTAGCATCCGGTCTTGTGGTCCTGCGAGGCTCGCATCCGCGTCGCTTGCGATTCTGGTCGTGCATATTATGGAGCAATGAAACCCAATCGTTGGACCTAATCCCAGAGAAGGTAGGCTGCTGTCGCGGCCGAATACGTAATAACCTGCGCTGCAACTGGAGCGCAGGACTTCGCCTTTGTGTGCAGCAAAGCGAACAGGCTCCTGGTGCGTTTAGAAATGCAACCCGCTGGTGTGTGTGTTATTGCGTCTAACAAGGTGTTTGGTATCCCAGTTATTCAAGCGCTCTGCATAACGCACGGGCCACCGGCATTCGTGGGCCTTGTCTGCGTTCGCGGCACGACCGGGCGTGGGCATGTGTGGGTGGATGCAGGCTTGCGAAGCATCTGTGACACATGGCGGCGAATTTCACAAAATCACATACTTGGCCTTTCAGGTACTGAGCCGCTAAGTGCCAGCAGTGTAAATGAATAATCCCTAGTGCTACAGCGGGCCCCACACCCAAGTGGCATTTCGCATTTGCTGAAGTAGCTGCGTGCGCCTCAACACCTTGCTTTTCAAGAGCCTTTTTCTGATGCTGATGCGAATGGAGTCTGCCGAGACCGCATGGCACGTCAGCAGTCACCCGACCAGTCCAAGTCCCAGCGTATTCACCGCGTAGCGTTCGCACTTGCTCGTGGCCTACCCGCTGGTTCTACCCTCATGGCGTACGGGGCCCACCAAGGCCGCCGTACGTGACTCTTACTTAGGGCGCAGGGCCTGCTTACTCGCCAGGGCCTGCTTACTCGCCACACAAGCCAAAGTTGTTCCCATCCTACTGGTCATATCCGACACTGGAAGGGGGGATGCGAAAGAACACCTGCCTGCATGACACACTTTCCAGGCGCGCCTAGGCGGTGCCGTGCATGCGTGCCCCGTTGCCATAGCTGTCTGGCAGCACAGTGCATCCGCTCGCCGCGTGATCCGCTGGTGCGAGGCACCCTTGTGGCGCATGTGGCCAGTGTACTCGCACGCGCGGCACGGCGTCAAGGCCGCACACACCACCAGTGGCCCCTCCCACGCCGGCAGTGCCGGCCCGTTCTCGACCCTGGCCTATGCGTCGCCCGGGGAGACGTGGTGCGGACATCGCAGTCCGCTGACGCCCTGAGCGGCTGAGCCAAGCTGCGCCGAACATTCGGTCTCTTCACCCACCTTCCACCCCTCTTCACCACCCTCGTTAGCCCTGCGGCCTGCACCTCCTTGCATCCCCACCAGCGATTCGTCCGCCCACTCCGTCCGGGCCACCAAGCAACACATACAACGGATGCACACGTAATACGGATATGCATGATCTGGACAGCCTCCGCGCAAGCAAAGCCTCACGTAACCTGCGTGGCCTGAACCAGCCAGTGGGTGTGCACTACAGGTCTGCATCCAAATGACCGTGACGCCCCGCCTTCCAGTCGCCGTCATACCCGCACACCGTCATCGATACACAGCTCACCACACCGCACCGAGACGGGCCGACACTCTCACTCTCTTCCCTCAAATTAAGCTCTAGTGCTACTCGCCCTTCTTCCACGTAATCGGGAAGTAATCCGTCTCCTTGACGTACATCAAGTACGGATCCGTCGGGTTGCGGAACACCGTCACCGCGCCGACGTCCGGCGTCGCCGTCACGTCACCCGGCGCCGGCGCCGCCGCCAGCTCCTCGGCGCTGGGGATGTGGGTCGGGAACGGCACGCCCCAGGTCGCCCGCACACGCGGTGTGGTCCGCCGTGAGTCCCGCAGGTACACGGACCGACCCTTGGGTCCGGGCACCTGCCCGCGGACGTACACCAGGTTGCGGGCGGTGTCCACCTTGTAGACGAGACAGTGGTGCACAGTGCGGCGGTCGTCGCCCATGCATCCGGGTAGCTTCTTGCCCTTCCAGACCTTCCCGGGGTCCTGTCGGTTGCCGATGGCGCCGGGGGCGCGGTGCGACAGCGACACGCCGTGGGAGGCGGGCTGGCCCTTGAAGCCCCACCGCTTCATCACGCCCTGCCGTCAAGAGAAATTGGAGGGAGGCGTGAGTGCGGAGCGGGACGGGAAGCAGAGGCGTTGATGCGACGCCGGCGATTATCCCTGTACTACGGAAAGTGCTGGACACCGACCCCAACGCGGGCGATAGAACGGACCCGGACAGGTCGGTGGTTTGTGAATGTGGGTTTAGCCCGAGGGCGCCCTTGAAAGGAGTACCGTAAGCAGTCGGGCGGTTGGGCACACGATCCCAGCCTACTACGCTTATGGCCAACTGTTTTAAAGGCGACCTGCGGAAACTCCCCCGGCGGCCCCGCGCCCCTCCCCGTCCTCCGCCCCCACCAGCGCCCACCTGGAAGCCCTTATACTTGGTCCAGCCAGTGACGTCCACCCTCTGCCCCGCCACGAAGTGCGCCGCCGTGATGTGGGTCCCCACCGGCAGCAGCGCATCCTCACTGACCGGCCACTCCGCCACCAGTTTCTTGAACGGCAGACCCATCTGGGGTGGCATCACGGGAGCGGGTGCGGGAGAGGGTGCGGGTGCGGGTCATAACACATATGGGCACTTCGATTGCTTGCGTGGACGCACGCAATGCCCTACACGCAACTTGGGGAAATGCGAGTGTACGGCGTGGCGCCCCTCGCGCCGTGTCCATCCGAGCACGCGGCCCTAGCCAGCCACGACAGGCACGTACCGGGGCAGCCCGGCCCAGCCCGTCGGCCCACGGCCTCCTCCCCCGCACCCCAGGGCCCCTCTATTGGGTCTCCCTTCATTCAGGTGGTCAACACAGCCCCTCTCGCCCCACCTTGAGGAAGAACCCCGCCTCCGAGGGCGACATGCACTTCTGGCGCTTGTGCCCCGCCCCCAGCATCACGGCAGTGCGGCCGTGCACCTCCTTCCGCTTGATGTCCACCACCTGGGGCCGCGGAGCGAGAGGGGTAGGATAAAAATCCTCACACCCCAAGGGATGGGATGGAAGTGTCGGCCGCTTAGCGACCGCGGCAACGATAGCGCGTGGCTTTACAGCAGCAGTGTGTGTGGCAGCCGAGGAAACTTCGGCTGGCGCTGATCGCCTTTGCGGCTCGACACTAACAAATGAGTCATCCAACAATAGCAGTGGTATGCACGTTGCGCACGGCACGCACGGAGAGTCATCGCTGTGCCCCATCGGCATGCCCGGTGGGCCGCACGCTGCCAGCAGGGAGCAGGTCGGGAGTGCGGTGAGGAGGTGAAGAGGATTGGGGGCACAGCGGAGGCGCGGCCCCTCTGCTCGATGTGGCAACTCTATGGCTTTCATGGCCACCGAGGTTTATAGCCAGGTTAGTGAAAGAGAAAGGTTCTCCATTCGGCCTGGTCGCCGCCCTCCCTCGAGCCGCCCACCTGGCACTCATCGATCCACAGGACGGTGAGGGGCACCCGGACGCCGTGCTCATCCCACTCTTGGGTCATGCCCGCCTTGGTCGCAATGCACCCCACGCGCAGTGAGGTGTCCGTCAGGGGCCGTTTCTCCAATGTGGGGGCCGGGGCAGGGGGCGGAGCGCTCTGGCGCTGCTCCTGGATCTTCTCCCGCACAAGGTCCGCGATGGGTTGGGGCAGCGAGAAGCGGCGCTTGGGGGGCGAGTAGGCTAGGGAGCGGCGCTGCTGGAGCTGCAGGCTGTGGCTCAGGCTGGACAGTGGGGGTGCGGGCGGCGAGGTCCGGTTGCGCGTGATATCTGGTGCCCCTTCCGACGTGCTGGCGTACAGATGGCTCCGAGCCCGGCTGCCATCCGATTCGGATGCATCAAGAGTCGTCGCAACGGATCCGAGTCTGTCTGTGGTAACCTTGGTACAGTCACTGTAGTACGCGACACCGTCGCCTAGCCCTGTCACAAGCGACCTCCCGGCAATCAACTGTTCGCAAGCCTGAGATCGTTGGACGGCCGCCACAAAGGCGCCTCTGGCCAATTTACTTAACATTACTTATCGTGATCTATGCTCTTCCGGCAACAGACTCAGGAGTATGCAAGCCGCCCTACATCAGCGAAATGTCATCAAAACACGAGACATTCGTAATAGTCGGAAAGCGAAATACCTCAAGCTTTATTTAGGCATTCGTTTGGCCTCGGGAACGAAGGTTGGCCCAGTCGGTCCGTCGTGCACGTTTACCGTACTTGTCAACTCGCAACGTTGACACTGCTGATAGGCAATCGTGTACAGTGCTTATCTGGATCATACAATACGCTATTCTAAGCTACACATGCGGCCTCTCAGAGCCCCATCTGCTGTTGTCCCGTGTAGTAAAAATGGTGTCGAGACCAAATTGCCGTCAAACATCCTCTCTAAGGTTACACCGAACTTTATCCAATACCGTGTCATTGCCGTCAATAATGTTGCAAGTCATCAGGGCTGCAAGAATCCTCAACTAGGTCGGCGCGCGCACGGGCGCGCCGCCGCTGCAACCCCGTTGGATGACGTGGCCACCACCTCCCCTGGAGAAGGCTCAACTGGCGACGGGTTCCCGGGTGTGGGTGGAGGTGGAGGTGGCGGTGGAGCCCGATTGGGTGGTGGTGGTGGTGGACAGAGCGATGCATCCCAACCGCCTGTCCCGTCGTCCAACTACCCAATGTGGCTGCGGGTACGTGTCGCGCCCCCCCCCAAATTGCCGCCTGAGCCTGCTGCCCATCTGGATTCCCCAGCAACGGTAGCCGGATCGTCCAAACCATCCGGCCTCTTCCACTTGTCACCAGCCGAACATGCGCGGCTCATAACAGCGCAGCCGCTTTGCCAGGCTGACGGCAAGTGACAGGAGCTGGATGGCGTGTGGCTATCACAGAAACGCAAATGCTTTTACGCTACTGCTATTGCTGCTGCTGCCCGCTCCCTGACGTGGCTGCTACTGCTGCCGCTCGGTGCTGTCAGGTCTGGCTGATTGCCTGCGGGGCGATCTACTGGCTTCTGCTGCGGCCGCGGTTGTTCGAGGAGCGCGAGGCGCGGCGGCAGCACTTGGAGCGGGAGGCGGCGGAGCTGCAGCGGTACGAGGACGACTGGGACAAGTGAGTGAAGTGGAGCGTAGGGGAGGGGAGGGGAGCGGGTGGTGGGCCGGAATGAGTCAATTGGGGTGGAAATAGACTGCAATAGCGTGGGACTTGGCTGTCGTAGACCACAGCCAAGTGGGTCGAGGCTAGGGTATGTCCGCGCGCTCTACACCCTCCTACACCACCGTGTAGGAGGGTGTAGAGCGCGCGGACATACCCTAGCCTGGTGTGAAAATCGGATCGGCTGCTGCTCGGTGGTCGTCACCGTGTGTGGTTGCCTGGTGTAGCTCCGCACGTGCGACCCGTTCCGCACACCTTCGCACGTGCTGCCATAGTGAGGAAACCCGCGGGTGTTTGCAGTGTCGAGGTTGTTGGCGGACGCGTCTGGTGCGGTTTCTGTTTTTTGCTTCGCTCTCCGCTGTGGGTTGTCTGAATTCCACTATCGTTGGCTAATGTGGGAAGATCTCGGGTCCGATGGTTTGAACCTCTTACACGTCGACTGGTGTAAACCTGTAACGGCGATTGGTTTAAGTATAAGGTTTAAATAAGTAGCGGTCCCCGAATTTACCCCCGCAGACTGGTGGCGCATTACGCCGCCACGACGGAGGGTGCGGGCGAGGGAGCGGCCCCCGAGGGCTTCGAGGAGCAAAGAGGGCGAGAGCGTCGCCCCAGTCGTCGGTCTGGAGGGGCCGGTGGCCGGGACGACGGTGGCAGCGGCAGCGACAGCGAGTAGGGAAGCAACGGCAGCGGCGGCTACGCGGAGGAGTCGTGGGCGGCTTCCGCTGCGCGGCATGCTGGCCGGCGGCATTAAGGGGGATGGTCAGCTCGACTCGGAAGGCCTTGAGTGCGCTATAACAGGAACGGTGGAGGCCGCCATATGGCGGCATCCACCGTTGCACCGGCATACACCAGGACGATGCATCGTCCTGGTGTACGACCAGTAATACCAGCACGCCGTCATCCGTATGCTGAACGCCGGACCATCCATGGCGGAGATGGGGAAAATTTATTAGGCTTCTGAATTAAAAATAAATGTCCAACACTGACCAAGACGCCTGCATCACTGAGGCCACGCGACCCTTCAATCCACATGCAGGTAGGTTTAGGTGCTCGTGCCCTGACTGAGTGCGCATGCGGATTGTGCACGCGTGCAGCGGGCGCGTTGGTCC
This sequence comes from Eudorina sp. 2006-703-Eu-15, assembly GCA_003117195.1. NCBI lineage: Eukaryota > Viridiplantae > Chlorophyta > Chlorophyceae > Chlamydomonadales > Volvocaceae > Eudorina > Eudorina sp. 2006-703-Eu-15. The sequence continues at coordinate 1,059,677 of BDSI01000033.1, forward strand.
GGCGAAGTTGCGACTATCAGTAGAGGGCCGCAACCGCAACTCGCACGTTTAGGTTGCAATGTGCGAGGCCGGCCCTGACCAGCTGGCCAGCGCCATAATCCCAGGATCACGTGCGCGACGTGTATGCGGTGGTGAAGGCGGCCTTGCTTGAGCAGATGCGGGCCATCCGCATTGTTGTACATGGATGCGCACATAAGCAATTCATCAGCGTGACACGACCTTACATATATCCGCAGGTCCATTGTGTCGGCGGCTCGTTCCGGGCCGCGGAGCTAGCGCCTGCAAGCATACGGCGCGGCCCTCCTGAAGATTTCGTTTCTTCAACCCTGCAACCGACAGGGATTGGCATGTGGTTCTCTGGGCGCTGACGCCGAACCTCGTCCCTGCTGCTTGGGGATTCGGGGGTTCAGGCAGCCGAAGGCCGTTCGGGGAGATGAAGGCCCTGTATATGTATATGGGTGGCAGTCATGTCGTCTTTGGAGGCTTTCATCCAGGGGTGTGGCCCCATATGTGTGCTCTCGGCACGGGCCGGGGGCCACGTACACCTGCAGGCTGAAACGGCTACGTACCGTGAGACGTTAATGGTGTGCTGTCTGGCGTTAGTTATTGCCGGAATGGAGACCGCTGCCTTGGGGCCAGGGTGTTGTGTCAGAATGCGCTCTGTCGCTCTCGTGGGGCAAGCAACCTGTACCTCCCTGACAAGGAGGCCCCTGCCGGCAGGGGCGGGATGGAGATAGACATCCTGCTGTTATATATGCGGTTGAAGCAGGTATGTGGATAGATAGATGGGCCGAGTGCGTTACAATCCCGGTTCCCTCCCCGCCAAGTGATTCGGCGGGTCTGGCGCGGTTTCCAGGACAGGCAATCCTGGCGCGCTGGTAACCTGGCGTGTTGGCCGGTATGCATATGGCTGCATGACCCCCCCGCGGGTGATGGAGGATGGGTGCGCGCGCAGTCCTTGGTAGGGGTTGATGAGATGAGGCGCCTACGAGCATACGTCTATCTGGGCCCGTTGGAACACCCGGTCGGCGGGATTCGGGTCCACCTTGTAACGGTTACATTACAATACCGTACATCGAATTCGACGTCCACTTCACCAAGGCCCACCCTGGATGGGACATACATTTATACATCGACCGTTTTTTTAAGCAAGGCAACCTCCGTACGTACATAGTAGTGAGGTAAGCAGGGGCAAGCAATAGCAAGCAAGCTTCACCATACAACCACATATACAAAAGGCCAAGCAAACGATTGCGGTATTTCAATCTTTGGCACGGCAGCAACAAAAGAATGCCAAGCAATGCGTCCGTTCAGGCTATCGATGGTCGGTCATCAAATTAGCTCGCTTGTACATGTGCGCGCGCAATAATCAACTCGCTCGGCTGACACGCAAATGAAGCAATACTGAACTTCGCGAGTGCCCTTGCGTTACGGCGGGCTTGACTCCTGCCTGCTGCTAACCGCGTGCAACGAAACCCGCCCGGGCGGGCTTGGCTTCGTTCCAGCATAACATCAGCAGCAGCCGCCGTACGTTGAATGGATGTCTATTTTTCTTAGATCTCGGGATGACGACGTTTCCAAGCGTGAGCGCTCAACACCTACGTACCTCATGGCTCATGCTAGCTACGCACTCATGCGTGCGGCGGGTCGGTACATATCACTATCTCAAAGGCAGGGCGGGCTCAAGTATCACGCAACATCCTATCGCCCATACATCTATCCATCAATCTATCCAATGGATGGCACGCACGGATGCATGGACTTCGCTCGCGGATTCGATAGATGATGACAACAACAGACATCCGATGTTGAGTCAACACCGCCAGATGGGAATACCCCATGAACTCTACTGAAAGCTTAGCCTGCGTTTCGGCAGGTCCCGTTCCCTGTACAACGAAGGTGGCACTCATACAACGGCCCTGTGACGAATGAACACCGTTGCGTGCACGCGTACATGGATACAAGCCCGCCCCGCGCCTTCGCTCGGTCCCATCCATCTATCAATATTACTGTCCCTGGGACAGACATGCGTAGCTAGGATAGATCCCCTCCTCGATTCTGCTGATGCTAGCTACGTACGTCCGCCGTACGTCGTGCAAAGTCACGCACTACAAAGCTAGGAAGCGAGCGAGCGCGCGGAGGCGGGTTACTGCAGTAGTAAAGCCGCGAGCTTCTCCCATCACCGATAAAGCGACGCAGGGTGTATGCAGGGCTGCAATGGACGAACGTACCCGCTGCGGTCAATCCATGAGTCCATAGACGCTGGCTCGGGTCACCGCTTCGGTCCAAATGCCGGATGCCCATAGGGTGTTCACCTCCTTTTGCAAATCGACCAAGATACAGTCAGCCAACTGTCCGTTGAGGGCTTCCTCCGCCTCGGGGGAACTTGTGAAGTCTTCAGGGTCATCAAACATGGTCTCGAAGCCCTCGGCAGCAGTCTGCTGCATCGCCGTTGGCCTGTGTCCCCCAGCGGCAGGGCAGCAGGACCGGAAGGTGGCAACCCAAACGGCTCTGCCGGCTGCTGCTGCTGCTGCTGGCATGGCAGCAGGGACGCAAGGGATGCAGGTCCCTGTGGTTGAAAGTCGCCGGCGTGTTGCTGCGGCGGCCAGGAGGAGCCCTGTGTCAGCGCTGCCCCATACACGGCGGCGGGCATCTGTTGCTGCAGTGAGAACATGTGGCCCTCGCCGCAGGCGTGCGTAGAAGCCGCCGCCACCGCCTGGCCTGCGGCTGCTGCGGCTGCGGCGGCTGCTGTTGCGTGTCCTGAATTGGCTGTTCCAAATGCTCCAAATGCTCCAAATGCTCCAAATGCCCCGTATGCGCCAAATGCTCCGAAGCATTCTGCGGGCATGGGTTTATTTGAAGTCATCAGCAGCTGCACGCAGCTGCTGCCAGCCATGGCGTTTGCTTGCTTGTATATGTGTATGTTTTGTTGATTGCTTTGCTGGGAAACCGGCTAATAGCTAGTCCAGGGTGCGTGCGCAGCAAACAATACAAACAAGCAAAAAGCTGCTTGGGTTAAATGAGTGGCTAAAAGGTAATAGACCCGCCGGTGGGGCCGTACGGGCAGGCCCCTGATGGTGGCTGGCTCGCTCACGAGCCCCCGCCGTCGCTTTCCATCCAAGACTACGGGCGGCCACCGCCGGAGATAGACGTGCACCAGCCTTGGCTGGGGTAATAGGTGGCGGTTCGCTTATATACATACGCCTACAGTATGTATATATATGTATATATATATATATATATAGGGGCGCCCTGCGTGATGACTATCTCGCTCTTCTTTATGATGAGCTAGATGAGCGGACTTCATTTATCCCTGGCTATGCGTTTTTCTCCGGGACGTTTAGTAACCCCGGTCGTAAATTTATTTGCGTACTTTGCTTATGTACCCCATCCACCAACACTCTGGCTGGGTCCTATGTGGAAACGTGGTAAACGTGGACGGGTTGGGGGAAACGACGTATAAAGTTTATTTTTGAACATATTACTTCGGAAATATCCTCTTGAGAGGGACGACAAAATATTTGGTCCAGTGACCTTTCTGTAGCATTCTACGCTTCCGACATACACAAATAACATGGATCCCGTAGATATTAATATCATCTACTGGTTAAAGTTTCATGGCCAGGGCAATCGATGACAAGCGTTCTCGTGGGTCAGCGGCCGACGCGCATGAGCAGGCGGACGATTCCAAAGTGACGGCAATACGTAATCGCAGCGCCTAATTTGTCAATATATATCATTGAGAATTAAATGTGAAGTCCTATGTCAACTTTGGGCTGACGGCGGCAGTGGTTGAATGTGGAGGGTTGTCGACGTCCATGGACAAGCACGCAGGGAGTCGGTACTAGCAGCTTGCTGGCAGCGTCTGTATAGTGTCCCCATTTATTCATTGTTATTACTTTGGTGATCCTATGACGAATTGGGGTCGCGAAATGACCGCTGGAGAAGGCTCAATCGCTACGCCATGTTTTGTCTGGATCGGTCAGATTTCCGGCCCAAACTTTGCCGCGCCCGCAAGTCTTTGGGGACCCGCTACCGCAAGTCGCCGCCCTACAGGGTCATAGTTCAATGTATGTGCGCAGTTGGTATGGTATGTATGCATGTACACCCACGCTTTGCTTTCGCTTGTGTTTCCACTAATGCCTTTCAGGTACTGGTAATTATTATCGTTGGTAAGATAATAATAATAATACGCCCAGTCGGGGACTGTGGCATGTGTTAAGGGGCAGGGATCGTTGGTAAGTATTTGTCGCCGGGCTGGGTGTGTCTGGGATGTTTCGTTTTACACCCACGCTCCCAGCAGCCTCCACACAGACCCGTATGTACCCGTCCAGGCTCATCCTACCTGCTGTGTTGGCGGCTTGATTGGACTGCGTAGACTGTGCATGTATATGGCCAAGTGTCGCAACCAGTTCATGCTGCCGCGGCGGCTCCATCCCAAGGGTCCTGCGTAAGATGATGGTGAACGCTTCGTGAGGGAGCCGAGTAGTGCGATGCTGCAACTTGCTTGATAGCTAACTTTCTCCGATAGATGCAGGACCGACTGTTCCAGCAGCAGCTACAACTATTTCTATCAGCAGCAGCTACAACGATACATGTTGCGTATGTCGCTGGCAATGAGAGCTTAAACAGCCGACGGGTCCCTGGGAGCTTCAGTCGCAGTCACTGACCGCCAAGTGCGACAATCGCGACGAAATTCCCGAGCGAGACAGAGGCGTCCGCTTGCAGGGTAGATACTCGATACGTGTTTGATTGGTACAACTGAATGTGAGTTCAAGGTTAAATATCATAAGGATGCTGGTCGCACACGCACAACGATTCACTGAAGTTCGTTCGTTGTGCATGCATCGCTCGATTCCCTTGGCGCTGGGCAAATCTTCAATGAGGAGAAACAGTACATAACGCGAAGCATCCCAATTAAGATTAAAACATCGTTCGTGCAATTATTAATGCGAATCGCACGCACGAAATACTCCGCAAGCCGCTCCGGCGGAAACCCGCCTTACTTTCCATGCTAGTACATTAAACATCTATATAACAATGTGCACAGAAGGTGCTTACCTGATAAAGCCCTCAGCTATCAGCGCCTGCTAGCTGGCTTACGTTTTGTGTTGACTCAGAACTGCTGCCTTTGGAAAACTACTCAATCAAGTAGAAGGATATATTAACCTATGTATGAAGCTGTAAGTTGATGGTTATCAGCAGCGGTATTATAGTTATGCAGTGGACCCCGCGGGTCATTGGTGACAGCCGCAGCCTCTTCACCACACACTGCAGAAACGATACTGCACCACCTGCCTTGGCACAGCAATATAAATTTATATAGCGATATTAACGGTCGTACATACGGGCCGTACTGTTGAACTCCGCGCTTTGCCATGTCGCGATTGGGCCCCGTCGTCGGTGCGCAATGCGGACAAGAGCTTCAAGAACAATGTCCTTGCAGTAGACAATCTAATGCCATGGTTGTAATAATGTCAGGATGTCGTAAGCTTGATCGTGAGGCAGAGGCAGAGCAGACGTCGGCCGACAACATGGTTCACAACGACAAGCCATTGTTGATGATGAACTTTACAGGACGGAGCCAAAGTGACAAAGCAGACTTCATCATCTACATGCGATTGTTATGACCACCCGGGCATAACTTGCATAACATACGCCAGAACACACACACGCACGACATATATAACACACACGTACGACATAACACACACCAAAACACACGCCATAACTTGCACAACACACGCCATAACACATGCCAGAATTGCACACGCACACACCCTCGCACGCACCAAGGTTACACCTAGCGTGTGATAGAGGGCCATAGACAATGATGAGATGGTAGACATTACTCACTCCTCGGCCACCATGTTTATTTCCTGGTATGTGGCCGGACCCACTAGATGGCCCAACCCGCCGCTTGACGCACACATCTCGGGCTATCCCATTAACTGTGGCTCAAGGCCACTCACGCCGGGCGCGGACTGGGACCCGACTGAATAGCCGGGCTGTCCAAGCAGGACTCCCCAATTCTCAACCATTCTGTCCCGAACCTAATCGAACCTGCGACCTAATGGTCACAAATTTGATGCCTTAGCGAATGGCCAAGTTCAGTGTCATACATACAGCAGGTCCAGCGTCGACCATAGACGATTGAGCATCAATCGGCTACATACGGGTCCAGCGTGGTGGTCGACCATACATAGACGATTGAGCAACAATCGGCTACATACGGGTCCAACGTCGAACATATATAGACGATTGAGCAACAACCGGCTACCTACAGCTAGCGAAAATAGACGATTGAGCAACAATCGGCTACGTAAATATATATAATATTTATTATTATTATTATTATTTATTATTACTAAATTATATATATTTTTTTCCGTGCAATTATTAATGCGAATCGCACGCATGAAATACTCCGTAACGAAGCCTCTCGCTCCGGCGGAAACCCGCCTTACTTTCCATGCTAGTACATTAAACATCTATATAACAATGTGCACAGAAGGTGCTTACCTGATAAAGCCCTCAGCTATCAGCGCCTACAGCGCCTGCTAGCTGGCTTACGTTTTGTGTTGACTCAGAACTGCTGCCTTTGGAAAACTACTCAATCAAGTAGAAGGATATATTAACCTATGTATGAAGCTGTAAGTTGATGGTTATCAGCAGCGGTATTATAGTTATGCAGTGGACCCCGCGGGTCAATGGTGACAGCCGCAGCCTCTTCACCACACACTGCAGAAACGATACTGCACCACCTGCCTTGGCACAGCAATATAAATTTATATAGCGATATTAACGGTCGTACATACGGGCCGTACTGTTGAACTCCGCGCTTTGCCATGTCGCGATTGGGCCCCGTCGTCGGTGCGCAATGCGGACAAGAGCTTCAAGAACAATGTCCTTGCAGTAGACAATCTAATGCCATGGTTGTAATAATGTCAGGATGTCGTAAGCTTGATCGTGAGGCAGAGGCAGAGCAGACGTCGGCCGACAACATGGTTCACAACGACAAGCCATTGTTGATGATGAACTTTACAGGACGGAGCCAAAGTGACAAAGCAGACTTCATCATCTACATGCGATTGTTATGACCACCCGGGCATAACTTGCATAACATACGCCAGAACACACACACGCACGACATATATAACACACACGACATAACACACACCAAAACACACGCCATAACTTGCACAACACACGCCATAACACATGCCAGAATTGCACACGCACACACCCTCGCACGCACCAAGGTTACACCTAGCGTGTGATAGAGGGCCATAGACAATGATGAGATGGTAGACATTACTCACTCCTCGGCCACCATGTTTATTTCCTGGTATGTGGCCGGACCCACTAGATGGCCCAACCCGCCGCTTGACGCACACATCTCGGGCTATCCCATTAACTGTGGCTCAAGGCCACTCACGCCGGGCGCGGACTGGGACCCGACTGAATAGCCGGGCTGTCCAAGCAGGACTCCCCAATTCTCAACCATTCTGTCCCGAACCTAATCGAACCTGCGACCTAATGGTCACAAATTTGATGCCTTAGCGAATGGCCAAGTTCAGTGTCATACATACAGCAGGTCCAGCGTCGACCATAGACGATTGAGCATCAATCGGCTACATACGGGTCCAGCGTGGTGGTCGACCATACATAGACGAACAATCGGCTACATACGGGTCCAACGTCGAACATATATAGACGATTGAGCAACAACCGGCTACCTACAGCTAGCGAAAATAGACGATTGAGCAACAATCGGCTACGTAAATATATATAATATTTATTATTATTATTATTATTATTATTATTATTATTATTATTATTATTATTTATTATTACTAAAATATATATTTTTTTCCGTGCAATTATTAATGCGAATCGCACGCATGAAATACTCCGTAACGAAGCCTCTCGCTCCGGCGGAAACCCGCCTTACTTTCCATGCTAGTACATTAAACATCTATATAACAATGTGCACAGAAGGTGCTTACCTGATAAAGCCCTCAGCTATCAGCGCCTGCTAGCTGGCTTACGTTTTGTGTTGACTCAGAACTGCTGCCTTTGGAAAACTACTCAATCAAGTTTGGAAAACTACTCAATCAAGTAGAAGGATATATTAACCTATGTATGAAGCTGTAAGTTGATGGTTATCAGCAGCGGTATTATAGTTATGCAGTGGACCCTGCGGGTCATTGGTGACAGCCGCAGCCTCTTCACCACACACTGCAGAAACGATACTGCACCACCTGCCTTGGCACAGCAATATAAATTTATATAGCGATATTAACGGTCGTACATACGGGCCGTACTGTTGAACTCCGCGCTTTGCCATGTCGCGATTGGGCCCCGTCGTCGGTGCGCAATGCGGACAAGAGCTTCAAGAACAATGTCCTTGCAGTAGACAATCTAATGCCATGGTTGTAATAATGTCAGGATGTCGTAAGCTTGATCGTGAGGCAGAGGCAGAGCAGACGTCGGCCGACAACATGGTTCACAACGACAAGCCATTGTTGATGATGAACTTTACAGGACGGAGCCAAAGTGACAAAGCAGACTTCATCATCTACATGCGATTGTTATGACCACCCGGGCATAACTTGCATAACATACGCCAGAACACACACACGCACGACATATATAACACACACGACATAACACACACCAAAACACACGCCATAACTTGCACAACACACGCCATAACACATGCCAGAATTGCACACGCACACACCCTCGCACGCACCAAGGTTACACCTAGCGTGTGATAGAGGGCCATAGACAATGATGAGATGGTAGACATCACTCACTCCTCGGCCACCATGTTTATTTCCTGGTATGTGGCCGGACCCACTAGATGGCCCAACCCGCCGCTTGACGCACACATCTCGGGCTATCCCATTAACTGTGGCTCAAGGCCACTCACGCCGGGCGCGGACTGGGACCCGACTGAATAGCCGGGCTGTCCAAGCAGGACTCCCCAATTCTCAACCATTCTGTCCCGAACCTAATCGAACCTGCGACCTAATGGTCACAAATTTGATGCCTTAGCGAATGGCCAAGTTCAGTGTCATACATACAGCAGGTCCAGCGTCGACCATAGACGATTGAGCATCAATCGGCTACATACGGGTCCAGCGTGGTGGTCGACCATACATAGACGAACAATCGGCTACATACGGGTCCAACGTCGAACATATATAGACGATTGAGCAACAACCGGCTACCTACAGCTAGCGAAAATAGACGATTGAGCAACAATCGGCTACGTAAATATATATAATATTTATTATTATTATTATTATTATTATTATTATTATTATTTATTATTACTAAAATATATATTTTTTTCCGTGCAATTATTAATGCGAATCGCACGCATGAAATACTCCGTAACGAAGCCTCTCGCTCCGGCGGAAACCCGCCTTACTTTCCATGCTAGTACATTAAACATCTATATAACAATGTGCACAGAAGGTGCTTACCTGATAAAGCCCTCAGCTATCAGCGCCTGCTAGCTGGCTTACGTTTTGTGTTGACTCAGAACTGCTGCCTTTGGAAAACTACTCAATCAAGTTTGGAAAACTACTCAATCAAGTAGAAGGATATATTAACCTATGTATGAAGCTGTAAGTTGATGGTTATCAGCAGCGGTATTATAGTTATGCAGTGGACCCCGCGGGTCAATGGTGACAGCCGCAGCCTCTTCACCACACACTGCAGAAACGATACTGCACCACCTGCCTTGGCACAGCAATATAAATTTATATAGCGATATTAACGGTCGTACATACGGGCCGTACTGTTGAACTCCGCGCTTTGCCATGTCGCGATTGGGCCCCGTCGTCGGTGCGCAATGCGGACAAGAGCTTCAAGAACAATGTCCTTGCAGTAGACAATCTAATGCCATGGTTGTAATAATGTCAGGATGTCGTAAGCTTGATCGTGAGGCAGAGGCAGAGCAGACGTCGGCCGACAACATGGTTCACAACGACAAGCCATTGTTGATGATGAACTTTACAGGACGGAGCCAAAGTGACAAAGCAGACTTCATCATCTACATGCGATTGTTATGACCACCCGGGCATAACTTGCATAACATACGCCAGAACACACACACGCACGACATATATAACACACACGACATAACACACACCAAAACACACGCCATAACTTGCACAACACACGCCATAACACATGCCAGAATTGCACACGCACACACCCTCGCACGCACCAAGGTTACACCTAGCGTGTGATAGAGGGCCATAGACAATGATGAGATGGTAGACATTACTCACTCCTCGGCCACCATGTTTATTTCCTGGTATGTGGCCGGACCCACTAGATGGCCCAACCCGCCGCTTGACGCACACATCTCGGGCTATCCCATTAACTGTGGCTCAAGGCCACTCACGCCGGGCGCGGACTGGGACCCGACTGAATAGCCGGGCTGTCCAAGCAGGACTCCCCAATTCTCAACCATTCTGTCCCGAACCTAATCGAACCTGCGACCTAATGGTCACAAATTTGATGCCTTAGCGAATGGCCAAGTTCAGTGTCATACATACAGCAGGTCCAGCGTCGACCATAGACGATTGAGCATCAATCGGCTACATACGGGTCCAGCGTGGTGGTCGACCATACATAGACGATTGAGCAACAATCGGCTACATACGGGTCCAACGTCGAACATATATAGACGATTGAGCAACAACCGGCTACCTACAGCTAGCGAAAATAGACGATTGAGCAACAATCGGCTACGTAAATATATATAATATTTATTATTATTATTATTATTATTTATTATTACTAAATTATATATATTTTTTTCCGTGCAATTATTAATGCGAATCGCACGCATGAAATACTCCGTAACGAAGCCTCTCGCTCCGGCGGAAACCCGCCTTACTTTCCATGCTAGTACATTAAACATCTATATAACAATGTGCACAGAAGGTGCTTACCTGATAAAGCCCTCAGCTAACAGCGCCTGCTAGCTGGCTTACGTTTTGTGTTGACTCAGAACTGCTGCCTTTGGAAAACTACTCAATCAAGTAGAAGGATATATTAACCTATGTATGAAGCTGTAAGTTGATGGTTATCAGCAGCGGTATTATAGTTATGCAGTGGACCCCGCGGGTCATTGGTGACAGCCGCAGCCTCTTCACCACACACTAGTACTGCAGAAACGATACTGCACCACCTGCCTTGGCACAGCAATATAAATTTATATAGCGATATTAACGGTCGTACATACGGGCCGTACTGTTGAACTCCGCGCTTTGCCATGTCGCGATTGGGCCCCGTCGTCGGTGCGCAATGCGGACAAGAGCTTCAAGAACAATGTCCTTGCAGTAGACAATCTAATGCCATGGTTGTAATAATGTCAGGATGTCGTAAGCTTGATCGTGAGGCAGAGGCAGAGCAGACGTCGGCCGACAACATGGTTCACAACGACAAGCCATTGTTGATGATGAACTTTACAGGACGGAGCCAAAGTGACAAAGCAGACTTCATCATCTACATGCGATTGTTATGACCACCCGGGCATAACTTGCATAACATACGCCAGAACACACACACGCACGACATATATAACACACACGACATAACACACACCAAAACACACGCCATAACTTGCACAACACACGCCATAACACATGCCAGAATTGCACACGCACACACCCTCGCACGCACCAAGGTTACACCTAGCGTGTGATAGAGGGCCATAGACAATGATGAGATGGTAGACATCACTCACTCCTCGGCCACCATGTTTATTTCCTGGTATGTGGCCGGACCCACTAGATGGCCCAACCCGCCGCTTGACGCACACATCTCGGGCTATCCCATTAACTGTGGCTCAAGCCCACTCACGCCGGGCGCGGACTGGGACCCGACTGAATAGCCGGGCTGTCCAAGCAGGACTCCCCAATTCTCAACCATTCTGTCCCGAACCTAATCGAACCTGCGACCTAATGGTCACAAATTTGATGCCTTAGCGAATGGCCAAGTTCAGTGTCATACATACAGCAGGTCCAGCGTCGACCATAGACGATTGAGCATCAATCGGCTACATACGGGTCCAGCGTGGTGGTCGACCATACATAGACGAACAATCGGCTACATACGGGTCCAACGTCGAACATATATAGACGATTGAGCAACAACCGGCTACCTACAGCTAGCGAAAATAGACGATTGAGCAACAATCGGCTACGTAAATATATATAATATTTATTATTATTATTATTATTATTTATTATTACTAAAATATATATTTTTTTCCGTGCAATTATTAATGCGAATCGCACGCATGAAATACTCCGTAACGAAGCCTCTCGCTCCGGCGGAAACCCGCCTTACTTTCCATGCTAGTACATTAAACATCTATATAACAATGTGCACAGAAGGTGCTTACCTGATAAAGCCCTCAGCTATCAGCGCCTGCTAGCTGGCTTACGTTTTGTGTTGACTCAGAACTGCTGCCTTTGGAAAACTACTCAATCAAGTAGAAGGATATATTAACCTATGTATGAAGCTGTAAGTTGATGGTTATCAGCAGCGGTATTATAGTTATGCAGTGGACCCTGCGGGTCATTGGTGACAGCCGCAGCCTCTTCACCACACACTGCAGAAACGATACTGCACCACCTGCCTTGGCACAGCAATATAAATTTATATAGCGATATTAACGGTCGTACATACGGGCCGTACTGTTGAACTCCGCGCTTTGCCATGTCGCGATTGGGCCCCGTCGTCGGTGCGCAATGCGGACAAGAGCTTCAAGAACAATGTCCTTGCAGTAGACAATCTAATGCCATGGTTGTAATAATGTCAGGATGTCGTAAGCTTGATCGTGAGGCAGAGGCAGAGCAGACGTCGGCCGACAACATGGTTCACAACGACAAGCCATTGTTGATGATGAACTTTACAGGACGGAGCCAAAGTGACAAAGCAGACTTCATCATCTACATGCGATTGTTATGACCACCCGGGCATAACTTGCATAACATACGCCAGAACACACACACGCACGACATATATAACACACACGACATAACACACACCAAAACACACGCCATAACTTGCACAACACACGCCATAACACATGCCAGAATTGCACACGCACACACCCTCGCACGCACCAAGGTTACACCTAGCGTGTGATAGAGGGCCATAGACAATGATGAGATGGTAGACATCACTCACTCCTCGGCCACCATGTTTATTTCCTGGTATGTGGCCGGACCCACTAGATGGCCCAACCCGCCGCTTGACGCACACATCTCGGGCTATCCCATTAACTGTGGCTCAAGGCCACTCACGCCGGGCGCGGACTGGGACCCGACTGAATAGCCGGGCTGTCCAAGCAGGACTCCCCAATTCTCAACCATTCTGTCCCGAACCTAATCGAACCTGCGACCTAATGGTCACAAATTTGATGCCTTAGCGAATGGCCAAGTTCAGTGTCATACATACAGCAGGTCCAGCGTCGACCATAGACGATTGAGCATCAATCGGCTACATACGGGTCCAGCGTGGTGGTCGACCATACATAGACGAACAATCGGCTACATACGGGTCCAACGTCGAACATATATAGACGATTGAGCAACAACCGGCTACCTACAGCTAGCGAAAATAGACGATTGAGCAACAATCGGCTACGTAAATATATATAATATTTATTATTATTATTATTATTATTTATTATTACTAAAATATATATTTTTTTCCGTGCAATTATTAATGCGAATCGCACGCATGAAATACTCCGTAACGAAGCCTCTCGCTCCGGCGGAAACCCGCCTTACTTTCCATGCTAGTACATTAAACATCTATATAACAATGTGCACAGAAGGTGCTTACCTGATAAAGCCCTCAGCTATCAGCGCCTGCTAGCTGGCTTACGTTTTGTGTTGACTCAGAACTGCTGCCTTTGGAAAACTACTCAATCAAGTAGAAGGATATATTAACCTATGTATGAAGCTGTAAGTTGATGGTTATCAGCAGCGGTATTATAGTTATGCAGTGGACCCCGCGGGTCATTGGTGACAGCCGCAGCCTCTTCACCACACACTAGTACTGCAGAAACGATACTGCACCACCTGCCTTGGCACAGCAATATAAATTTATATAGCGATATTAACGGTCGTACATACGGGCCGTACTGTTGAACTCCGCGCTTTGCCATGTCGCGATTGGGCCCCGTCGTCGGTGCGCAATGCGGACAAGAGCTTCAAGAACAATGTCCACTCCAGTACACACTGGAACCATGAATACCCCACAGCCGCCTTAAGCAACACGACTGCCTGTGTAACCCTTCCTGCTTGATACTCTCTCACACACTTAGAGAAGAACATGCCTTGCATGCTCTGCCCATCACGAACACCAAACGGTGGGTTCACATAAACATTGCCGCGCCACTCGTTCTGCTCTGCAAGGCCGTCTGCCTCCAAGTCAAAGAAGATCCGTGCACCAACACGTGTGTTGGCAGCAGCCGTCGAACAGGGGTCCAAATCGATTCCCCGTGGCTCAAACAGCCTCCTCACACGGTCCAGTATCTCATCTGGTGAGTACCATTCATTTGAGCGGCTCTGCAAGAACACAGGACGACTGCAAACTGCACGGCTTCCCAGGTGGGTACAGTGAGCAGTGTCGTTCTGTGCTGGCTCCTCATCAACACCAGCAGTGACTCTGGCATCACCATCATCATCTCCATCATTCAAAACATGGTCATCGTTATCCATGGGTGCAGACATAGCTCCAACCATTTCTTGTACACAGTTCTCCACCAGCTTACCCGAAACCTTCTTGAGGCCTCCAGCACGCGCACGCTCCCAGGCCAGCGCCCAGGCGCGTACTGCTAAGTTTATGTCGTACCCAACCAGGGGCCGAACTTGTCGTTCACAAACTGGTAAAATGCTGCCAGCGGGCAGTGCGCGGATAAGGCGTCCAGCGGCAACCCAGCCCTGAGCCTGCCGCAACCCCATGCCAAGCCATGTGGCCGATGAAACATATTGTGTAAATGTGCTGCAGCCAGCCTGCTCGTACAGCCTTCCATCATGAATATCCAGGAGCCCACAAGCCGCCTCGGCGAAAAATCCAGACGCTGCGCTGAACAGACGAGACTCTGCATCACCCAAGTTAGTTGCTGGGGCCATGTAGTGAAGCCCCGCACAAGACGCCAGTCCGGAACTGCACACATACACACACAGCAACGTAGTTTGGTGAATTGGATTATGTTCTTGGAAACATACAGTGTTCTCTCTTCTCTCTTGTGTACTGTATGTACACATGTGCATTGCTCACACAGCAGCACCGGCCTAATTTGTATTGCAGGCATGAACATAGCACCGTGCCATGCAGGCCCAACAGTGAACATGAACTTACTCGCTTGTCCGGTTGTTGCGCTGTACCATCGCCACCGGTGCTGCTGCTGGCGCTACTACTGTGCCGGCAGCCACATCCTCATCCTCACGGTGCAACAGGAATGCACCGACACAAGCAAAGGTGGCTGTGTGCTCATCATTATTGTTGCCCATACTTGTCGTGTTGCTGATGTTGCTGACTCCACCTCGCGGCCCGTCGCTCGCACGCCCCGTACTGCAAGCTGCTGGCCGTTCACTGTGCGGCTGTGTTGTGGACTCGAGCACCAGGCGGTGGTTGACTGGGGTCGTGGGAAGTGTTGGAAGCTTGGTCGTTAGTCCCTGGAGGCCACACACAGGTACGCATACACACACGCATGTTAATGCAACTAATCGTGCTCTCTTCATGCATGTGTCATAAATTAAACACTCTTCATGACTGACTGCAAGTTGCCGTACATGCGAGGAGCAAACACAAACCAGTGTGTGAGTCGAACCCCTGTGTGGCCTGCACACCCACGACCAATGTTGATGAAGGCTTCTTGCAGGTGAGAACACAGCATCTTGAAAAGCTTTTGGCCGCGCCGTGACTCAATTGGTATAGAGACCCGTACTAATCAAGGTCATCAGTTCGATCCTGGACGATCACTATTCGCGGCGTATTACTACTCCAAAAACCCTGCTAGGGACGCATGTGCTGGAGTCGGTCTGCCGTGTATCACATGACGTGACGCTATGTCTGGTTGAAACCGCTCGTGGTAGGGGAGGCAAGGCGGAGTGGACTGTGCAATACCCCAACTGCGAGGGCGCAGTGAGGAAAGAGGATGTTCCCTTCAGGAGGGGGAGAGTGTAACACGGCAGTGTAGCCGTTAAGATATAAGCCTAGGAATGATGGTGCCCCAAGGCTTTCCCTTTACTCTGTGTATTCGTTCATGGGTCCATTTGTGTGCATCTGTGAACGGGTACAAGTGCAAGTGTTTGTTACCATGGCGCACGTGCACATGTTACAAGTGCACGGCGTTTGTTACCACTATAACAGAGTATATTTACTATTTTTTATTGTCCGAACGATGCGCGTTACCTATACCGTGTATATAAGGCAGCCTCCGCACCCTATTTAATTAAATCGTAATAATAACATCGATCATACGTCGTTCTTTATGGTCCAGGCAGCCAGCCTACACGCCAATTGTGCCAGCCTACACGCCAATTGTAACAACCGTACGGCATAGCGTACACAGTATAAGTAAATATCAAAGAGCCCGCACAACATCTCGAGTAGCCTTTGTCACCAAACGCTACACCAATTGTAACCGTGACCGTCCCCACTAGGAGACTGTGCGTGTTTGTGTACCCAAATGTTTACATCCAATTCCATCAATCAATAAGAAAAATCAATTCAGAGATCGTATGCAATGAAGCAACATCTCCAGTAAATATGGTTGCCGGAGCTAGCATCGCAGTTCGGGGTCTAGAAGCGGGCGGAGGGCATTACGTACGGCACAGATGCCGGAAAGCGTACACCAACAATGCCGAGACGGCTCATGCATGCGGGACACATATCCGGGCAGTTTATGTTTTCAGGGGTTATTTATTTGGTGAATGGAAGCAGTAGTAGGTACGTACACACTACAGCCCGCTCTTGCTTTCCGTTCTGACGTAATCTTTTTGCAACGCGATTATTTTGCGAGGCCAGAAAATAATTTAATTTTCATTGTGAAAACGCAATAGTTTTGTGAGGCGTCGACCGGAGTTTATTTACAAACTTTTAAAATTTGCGAGCTCGTGAGCCGTATATGATAGTTTGCGAACTCGCATTTTACCGCTGGCCAAGTGCGCAAGGGTGTGCCCGGCCCAACTTTAGCTTGCACCTAGGTAAGGGTGCCGGTATACTGGGAGCCATAATTACTTCACGCCCCCCATCCGCCCCACGGCCATGGGCTTGGCCTTGGGCTGCTTCCCTTTCACAGTGAACTTCCCAGGACGCCCCCCCCCCTTGCAGCAGCCCGCCCACCCGTTCCCTGTGCTGCCCTTCGTCCCCGCGTGCCACGGCCCCTTGCAGGCTGAGACGGGCCGGCCCCCCCCGCCGTTGCCGCCTCCACTCCCCGACCGGCCGCGCGCGCCGTAGCCGCAGCCCGCATGCCCGTTCCCCGCCGTCCCCCCCGGGTCCGGCCCCGCCCCCGGCACGCAGCCCTGGGCCCCGCCATCTATTTATTTTCGCAAGAAAAATTTGCGAGGTGCCTTTGGAGTTTTTTATTGAAACTTTGAATATTTGCGAGGGACCCCTTCGAGTTTGTTTTGACACTTTGCGAGGTCCCAAACAGATAGTTAATATTTATTCGCAAAAAGATTGCGTCGGTACGGTAACAGCATGTCAAGAGCAGGCTACGTACATACACCGACAGCGGACCATGATGTAAGCACAAAGGCGTAACCCGAGATGACTCAGGGCGGTAAGCCTGGCTTACACTCCCCCTTAGAACCGAAGCATCAATCCGCGCCCGTCTATCAGGGTGACACGGAGCCCGTACTCTACTTGAGAGTCGATCCTTACGTAATTATGCTGTTTACGTACCCCATACAGATCGAACTGATAACCTCGGCTTTGCCTACGGTTGATGGGCCATAGGGGCCGGAGAAGGCCGAGGACGCACTGACGATGGACAGCAACAATCGGCCTACATACAGCCGGAATGCAAGGCCGCCGTCCAACGCCAGCAGCACGGCTCTTAGCGCTACAATGATCTCCGAAAAGTACTAACATACACAGACGCTTCTGCCTTCCAACAGGAGCCACCCGCGGGCTCCAAAACCACAGACGCACGCTCGTCTGTTATACACCGCAGAGAACCTTGGGTTTCCTCACAATACTCACAAGCTCAGGAAACTTGTACGTTTGTTTCCAACCCAGGGATTAATGGTCATACGGCTCGAATATGCAAAAGTATCGCCCGTCCCTCTGAAAGCGGCAGGCAGACCCCTGGCTGGGTAGCTTTAGCTTCTAACCTCATCACTGTACTAGTACTACTCACCGTGCGGTGGCGGGAGGTGCAAAGGCCAGGGGAAACCCATAACCTCTCCACCCCCGCCCCCTTAACACACGCATCGGTTTACGACCGAGGCGTACTATTATTATTATTATTATTATTATTATTATTATTATTATTATTATTATTATTATTATTATTATTATTATTATTATTATTATTATTATTATTATTATTATTATTATTATTACTCACTGTGACCTCCTCAGCGATGACATCATCCATTTCGATGTTGTCCTGCACGGCGTCCTCTACGTCCACAGCAGCAGATTCCGCCTCCCTCGTCATGTGCTGGGCCAGCTGTAGGACATCGCTCTCTGCCATCGTGGGGGCAGCTGAAGCCAAGGCCGCAATGACAGCCTTTCCCACATCCAATGATGTTGTGTCATGTTCGTTTATATTGCCTGACCATATAGACCATACAGCAAAACCAACAGCATATGTCAATGAACGACAGAGATACTAAATTTGATGGAGGGGATGACGCGTCAAACGTCTCCATTCCTAGGCTACTGGGTTCTTAGTGGCTACCAGGTAGTATCAACATAGAAGTGCGTGGCAGCTGCACAACATGCCGTACACCATCCATATGGCACAGATACGTGCCTCATAAAGGCTTTACACAGCATCTCGGGTGCGTGCGTGGCCTTTCCACTCTACAAGAGTGTGTGAAGGCGGCAAGACATGCCGCAAGACATACACTTAGTCAGGTCAGGTGTCACTACCGCGATTTGGCGATTTAAGGTCCTGGGTTCGAGTCCTAGGGTGACCCCCGACAATGTTCGGTTGCATGCGATTATGGCTAGCTGCTGAGGTGTGGAGTTGAGATCACAGTTGATCGATTGAGATCCGCACGCTAGATTGCTGGCGATTGTTGAACCCTCTGTCTCTGCGGATGTGCTGGTGAATGGATGGAACAAACGTCGGTTCGTATGGCGTAGGTTCGGTGTGATGATGTTGAAGGTGTCCTATAGCATCATATAAAACCGCGACATAAACCCCTTAGGCAGGGCCCGGAAGCCTGTCACACTGTAACCAAAAAAATACACCTCGATCCTCACCGCCAACGAGTTGGCGCAGGGCCATGAAGCTCGTGTACTGTTTCCTCGCGAGACTTATTAACGTCATCTTGTCTTCATGGCCGTCGTCAAGACAGAGGTCCAGTTCCGTTGCAAACCAGGCCGCTAGGTCGCGCTTGAATCCCAGTGCCATGATTGTATTGACCTGGTGGATTGAGCACATTGCACCTCAATTCATATTATAAGTGCAGCCGCGTCAAGGCGGCACGTAAGAAATGACTGTGCGCACACACGAACCAATGGTTCGCGTCTCACGTGCGCCTGGCTTCTTGATGTGCACAGCCAAAACTCACCTGCTCTTTCCTTTCTATATCCATAATATAATTATTTGCATTGATAGCGCTGGCCTTTCCTGGTGAACCCATTCTGGCGATGAACGAGACTTATAGGGCGGAACAGGTGTCAGCTCAGCAGCTGATTGGAAATGCTCTAATAACAATATCCAGTATCGAGGATATGAAATCGACAAATGTGAAGGACGCTCTGGTAACGCGTTAGCGGCGTCTGGTTCAGACGCGTTAAGACGTCAGAACGAGCTCCTTAATTTTTGCACCTGTTACAATACAATCCTCTGCGTGGAATAAGATAGATGCATGCAGTGACAATTCATTAGACGCCTAGTCAACAGCGTTTGAACATGGGTGCGGTCCCACCAAAAGTCGAAATCATTACTGTTTCGTTATGAGAGTAATGAGCCAGTACTTAAACAGCGAACACCTGGTAACAGACTCGAACGATAATGTGCTCGGCCACCTCGTACACAGTCGCCCGCTAACAAGCGACAACACCAGAGGACTGTGTTAGTTTAAGTCGTTTGCGTTGCATAGTCTCAGGATAAAGTACTAATCTATCAAAAATGCAAACTTTCAATCCCTTCAGCTGCCTTCAGGTGATGCAGATTCTCAACTTACCATATAACAAATGTTGGAGGCAAGGAACCTTTGGTCATAGCCCGGGTGCCACGAATCTCTCAGTTCTCACACGGCGGCCACGCGTATATCGTATCACAACCCTGTTAAATTCGATGTACAGTATTGGTGAGCATTACATTCATTACAAGCTTGGAAACACGACCAAGCGTGTAATTGGAAACACGACCAAGCGTGTAATGAATGTAATGAGCGGTACAAAGGAACAACGCAAAAGCAGCGCATAAGCTCGAGCGCCTTGACG